>JACAXG010000029.1:4725881-4825123 GCA_018881555.1 Amblyornis subalaris | reverse complement strand
GGAAAGGAAAGGAAAGGAAAGGAAAGGAAAGGAAAGGAAAGGAAAGGAAAGGAAAGGAAAGGAAAGGAAAGGAAAGGAAAGGAAAGGAAAGGAAAAAGGAAAAAGAATTTTCTCTTCCAAATCAGGAGATAGTTGATGCTTTACTCAGCCGTTGGGTACTTTGGGCATGTGAGAAACCCCTGATGTTTTGGAGGGACCACCAGGACAGCAGCTCATGGAGGTGTGCCCAAGGTCACTGCCGGCCCTTTGCTGCCATGAGTGGCAGGAACAAAGCCATCATGCAGGGGGAGATGAAAACTGTCACCTGTTTACACTACAGATTCACAGGGTGCCACCTTGTAGGAGCAGACAGGCACTCCCAGAGCACTTTGTGGAGCTGTGCAATAACCTGACTTTGGGATTGTGCTTTTTCCCCACTTGTTGCTATGCAGTCGGTGTACTCTGAAACAAGAATGTCCCACTCTTTGCCCACACTGGATTACCACCCACAGCAATCAGTTGGAGTCCTGCTGTGCCCATAAGGTGTCAACAAAACACTGCCAGAAAGTGCAGCCCGGCCCTAACATGGGTTTCAAACAAGTGCAGGGACTCTGGATTCAGAGTAATAAATCTTTGTCCTTCTCAGAGTGAAGGAAAGATGTTCCCTGAACTGCTGTGAGTCTAATATAACTGTGCTTGTTCTTCATATCCCTCTGCTGATAAGAATTACCCCATGTTTATCTGTCCTCGTCTATGTCTGCCTCCTGACCTCCCCGCCATCCCAGCACTGCTTGGGTTTGCTTTTGGTGGTGGAAGAGACCGTTCTGAAGGACCAGGGCTAGGGCTGGGATTTTTCAAAGCAACCCAGTGCCCACTCTTCATCACCATAGTATGGATGGATTTGCTAAGCTATTTTCTCTCTCCTTGTCGCCTTTCTGTAAAACTGCAAAATCATTAACATGTTAATCATTTTCTAAATTGGCAAGGATGTTTTAATTGAATTTGTTCTCCAAGTGGATATGGAGAAAGAGAACAGCATTACAGCAGTTAGGAATGAAAGGCTATTAGGTCTTTCTTTTCCCCCTGATACAATCACTAAATACAAAATTGAATTCCACTTGCTGGTGGATCGGTGGCCATAGAGAAGAAAGCAATATGTTTTCAGTTGCCTTCACAGACCACTAGTTTCATTGCAATGAAGACCTAGGACACCCATTGAACAAACTGGAGCAGAGTCAGCAGTAAGTGAGATAAAATGATCTTCCCAGACGATGGTCCTGGAGCCCTCTGTTTGGGAACCACTGTCCTTGTGTCCTTGGTCCTCCTCAAAAACAAGCAGTGGTGACCTCCTGGAAATCTCCTGGCTGTGACAAGGAGGCTTGAGTGTGAATTAGGTCTGATTTGGAGCCRAGGTCTCCAACAGGTTCAGTTGTCCGTATGACTGCACCACAAGCCCTGGTGCGAGGCTGGACGCGGGCTCCCAGCACCGCAGCTTTACAGCATCACTGTCCCAGGGCTCCCTGCAGAGCTGGCCTGAGCACTGTGATGATGGGAATGAGCTGTCCATTTACTTTCTTTTTTCCATAAGGAACTATTAATCATCCTGTTTCTCTTAACTCTGTTATTTTCAGGGGCACAAGAGGAACATTAAGCAAATAATAAACTTCTTATGAGTAAGGAGGATTAGAGTCAAATGCTCAAACAAAGGACTGCAGGGATTTAGGGAAAATTATATTTTCCATTTTTCTTTCTTCCATACTAAACCCCAGGGCAACAATCTCACACAGTACATTTTGCAACTTTAAAGACGCTTCAGCAGTTTTATTTCATCTCAAGTGTGGTGCAAGAAAAACTTGTGGACAGGGACCCAGACAAAGCTATTGAAGTTCAGTTCAGTCACGTGCTTTGGAGGAAAACCCTGTGATACAAAAGGAAACATTTTCAAAATCATCTAAAAAATTATGTTGGTGACCTACACCATGCTGGAAACCTGCCCTTTACAGCTACTTTGTGGCTTTTGAAAATGTTGACCATATAATTTTGTGTGGATATTTCCCTGTCACTCAAGTCTAGGAGATATTAAAGGGGAAGTGAGAAGATTGCCCTCACAAAACTCCTCTGAAGATGGATATAGCAACAGAGCCAACAGGGAGAAAGAAAGTGTGAAGGAATTAAGGAAATGCCTTTTTTCCTAGAGAGGGACATCTCACCTGAAACCAAAGCCTCCTGACAGCCTACAAACATGCCCTTTCTGCAAAAGTCAACCTGCACTTTATTCTCAAATGAATCCAGCTGGTATCAGAAAGCCCAGGGAAGACATTCATATATAAATAAATTTTTTAGTAACTTCCATATTCATCTGGTTACTGGTTATGGATTGATGCAGAATTATGCCTTGATAACTGAGGAGCTTTCAGTTGTCACACATGTGTCAGCAGAAAGAGTAACAACTATGAATTATACGTGATGGGGGTGTGTCGGCGTGTGTAACACGGACCCTGCCAGCGCATGCAAACACGCTGTGCATGAGCAAAATCACTTTATTGAGAGAACATGCGGTTTATATACCTTCTTTCGRCCACYCRTYTCRTTCCTTATATGGTATTCTKTTGCTCACTCAACCAATCACACATYTTCAGTCCTTMTATGGGTTATAYATCAGTCTCATTCCTTATATGGTCACTTAACCAAAARCCCRTTGCCACTAGCAGYTTTAGCAGKGGCCCGTGGCCCCATATCTCCCCCTTTCTGTTTAACTATTATTATTTGTTTAATTGATTTATTAATTAGTTTCCACACATATTGAATTAAATACGGCAAACATACCATTATAATTAATAACACTCCTAGAATATACATCTTCACTTTAATAATATTCTTAACCCAACTAATAATTTCCCGGCTTCTGAAAGGGTTGTGGAGAGACATAAATGTCAAAAAGGTTATAACTATTTTACACCATATAAAATTTTTGAAAGGGGGGCATGGGTCCTCTGTCCTCTCTCCAACGCTTCTTCCACACACAATGGATTTCCACCTACACACTAAAGTTAGTACGATACAGATTCCTCTTCTCTGTCGTCGTAGGCATCTCTGTCTCAACGTTGATGTGGATGACGAGATGCACTCTTGCACTGAGCGGACGTATTGTGCAGGTATTCACTTAGGACCTGTATTTGTGGAAATACAAGTCTAACATCTTCCCCATGTCATAAGAGGGTAGGGTCCCAGGATTTTATCAGAAAAAATTAAAAACATACAGAGCTTTAGATAACTTCTTCTGTGGCGTGAGGCTCTGTGTTCCCCCTTTCTGTTGCCCAAGTAAACATTTCAGTGTATTATGAGTCACTCAATAAGAGCTTGTCCCGTTGCAGAATGGGAGATGCCTGTCGAGTGTTGAATCCCCCACAGGGCAAAAAAGGAGGCAACAGAACGAGAGATACATGTAGGACTATTATTCATTTTGCTTAGGGATACCCAGGGCTGTAAACGCTAGTGCAAAATGACGGTGAGTATTCTTAGTTGTTTCTCCTGTGTCGCACGAGACAAATAAAGATAATGGAATTTAAAAAATTAAGACTATACAAAGCTTTTTACAGTCTTTCATGGGAGTATATCACTCCCTCCCTTTTTTTGTTTTAGAATGTGTAACATAGTATGTACTTTTCTTATTATGAATAGTAAAACAATACATTTAATAAAACAATAATCACACACCGAATAAAAATACTATAAATATTACACTATCACCCGGTATCTGTAATTGTTGTGGAAATCCATCTCACAGTGAGTACTTGGAAGACATTTCCCGGGTAAGGCTTCCAAGTTTTTTGAAAAACCAAATCAACAAGTCAAGCTGACTTGACTATACTTTTAGTGTAGAAAGACCTGGGTTTGTTGGCTTACTTTCCTGTCCAGTCAGTGTTAAAGCTTGGCCAGGGCCTCAACCTTGAGTGGAAAGGTTTTCCTAAAATACTTACAAGTAAACTTCTATTAATTTCAATTGGTAAAACTTCCTTAAAATGATACATGTATTAACAGAATAGTATAATTAATGGTAACGTGGATAATTGTAAACAACTAAAGGAACGCGTATGCATAATATCAGATAATATCTTATGGATAAATTCCTTTATAAAAATTCTATGCATTAATGTTATAATATAAACTATATTCAGAATTATTAATCATATTAACTGTTTTTGTAGGTAGAAATACRTTATACTTATACAAGCAACTTATTGAAAATATAAAATTAGGTTTAGTAAGAACAAAAATGATTCTTTAATTAGATAAGACTTATTTTCTAATAATAATGGCTTCTATTTATAAAGACACCAATGTTTGGATAAAGCAAATACCTTTTAAGAGTTTAAAGTAAGACAGAAGTCCTCTTAACTGCAAAATGGCACATGAATGTAGTGATTTCTCTTAATTTCATGGGTTTCTGAGTGAAAACTGTTTTTTCTTTTTCTTTATGTGGGACAATTTCCCTGTAATTTAGACTTGTTAGTTAAAACGGTATTTGAAAGAAATATGAATTTACCGATTAACAGTAAAGTATTGTATAGGTTTTCTGGCTTTCCCACAGGGCTACATGTTCAGGTCTCCCCCTAACTGCGCCTGTCCCACAGCGCTCGCAGCCGCGGCCCAGCAGCGCAGGCACAGCCCCCGCCCGAGGTGCGGGCTTGGTCGTCCCCACTGCCCACCACTTTCTGCAGCCGTGTGTCACAGAGCCGAAGGGGTCCAAGGCTGTGACACTATCRTAGGAGATGGGAGCTTTGGCTGCAGTGGGAGCAGCACGGCTTGGCCTGCACGTGGTTAGCTGCTTCCCAATATGGTGGGGCCGTGGTGGCGGCCTGCACATGTTCGCTGCAAAACAGCAGCCGTGCTTCCTCGCGGCTGGAGTAGCTCCAACTCACGGTACAAGCGCCCAAAATTACAAGAGAATGCCTCCGTCCGTGGGCAGGATTGGCAATAACAATGAGGGTTAGGGATGGCGGCAACACACAGGAGTCCCAGCTGTGGCAGAGCGGTGTGGCTGGGACGGTTCGCCTGGGGTCTGCCGCTTCTCAAAATGGCGGCTGCGCCTTCCGTTCCCGCCCACTCCTGGGGTAGTTGGAACTCGCACAACCTGCACAAGGTCTTGCCGTGTTTCAAAAAGTTAGTAATAAAAAGGGTACCTATGCCGCTTTCTGAAGTAAAACAACGCAGTTTCTCCCCGACACTATAAGGTAAGTTTTCCCATTCAGGCTGCCGGCCAGGCTGGCAAACGGCCGAAAAAGCGTTTTCTTTGTGGCAGCCTGCCTTCCCGCCGCTGCCCATGGAATTGGGGGATAAAAGGCCACGTTTCCCTCCAGGGTCAAATGATTCGAGTGGCCAGGGGTTATTTTTTCCCATAGTCCCGATAAATTTACGGTTAGAATGGTTCCGTTGGGGCACAGAGGGCTTCGATGTGGCAGGAGTCGCGGTGCAGTCGTTCTCCCGATTTCCCGATTGCACATGAACTGTGAGAGCTTTGAATCTTTTTCCCCACAGAAACAAGARCTCTGCCAGCTCTTCGTCGCTTGGCACAGCTTGGATCCAAAAAGAGTCTCTGTGATTTTTTAAAATCTGTTCCACAGRCTCGAAGACTTCTTTTTGTTTCTGGGATATACCTTTCTCCATCGTTCTCGGCTGCTACCTTCCGTCTTGCGGAAAAGGTCATTTTGGGTTCATTTCAGTTAAAGTTCAGTCGAGTTTTGCCATCGGTACGACTACTAGTCTTCTGGTTTTACCCCGATGTGGGGCGCCATTTTTTCTCCCAAAGATCTTGGATCTTGTCTCTATTTTGGGCAAGGTACACTGGACCCCCCGTTCCCTGCGGCTGCTCACCTTCAGTCCTGCTGAAGGGGCTTGTGAACRTCCTTTTCCTGCTTCCTTTCAGCAGCTCATTTCATGACGGGGGCTCGCCGACCGGCTGCACAGATACGCAGATACGTTTTCCTCACACGGGGCACCATTTGTCAGCATGTGTAACACGGACCCTGCTGGCGCATGCAAACACGCTGTGCATGAGCAAAATCACTTTATTGAGAGAACATGCGGTTTATATACCTTCTTTCGGCCACCCGTTTCATTCCTTATATGGTATTCTGTTGCTCACTCAACCAATCACACATTTTCAGTCCTTCTATGGGTTATACATCAGTCTCATTCCTTACATGGTCACTTAACCAAAAACCCATTGCCACTAGCAGCTTTAGCAGTGACCCATGGACCCTTAGGAGTGAACAGAAAATAATCTGGGGTAACAACAACTTGACAAACTGAGGACTGTGAAAGAGTTTTGAAATGGGCATTCACACATTCTTCGCTTACTGCTTCCAGGTCTCAGTTGCCATTCCTTCCCTTGTCCTGAGTCTTTTCCTTGCACAATCCTGCCSAAGAGAATTTCAAGGACAGCTGCTTAATGGCACAAAACAAAGTTTAAAAAGTGAAGAAAGAGTTTGAATATGTCCTATGCTGCCAAAAGGATGAGATGTCTTCTGGAAAAGGAGATGCAGGATCACCAGCAAAAGAAAGAAGGAGGAGATGCYTTCCTTGTAATTTGTAGCCCAGGCTGCTTTTTTCCCTGCCTTTGCATAATGGCATTGGAAGCCCGAAATGCTTTTATTACTGTTGGAAATGCTGAGCCTGAACATGGGAGACATGTGGGACAATGGAGGTACTACGGAGCAGAAGCTGTGAATGCTGACACCAAGTGAGTTGCCAAAGCTTGTCATGAATAATGTAAGAATACCTTCAGTCCTTTTCGTGCCCATGTGGAGAGATTTAATTCAGTGCTAATGTGCTCTCTGAGAACATATGCTGCCAACTGTATTTTCATGGGGTAGAGTGGGAAAACTTAAAATCAGCCATCAAAGTTAAAACTGCCTCCCATTTCCCTGAAAGATGCTTACTGCCAAGCATAAATGCATATAGGATAAAGAAGTCCCTTTTTCTGGGTAGAACAACTGCGGATAACTTATCATCAGTGCAGGATGCTGACCCTGCAGTGAGAACTCCTCTGCATCCCCCCTGCTGGCACCACTCAGTAGGGACAGTATTCACACACCTGTCATAAAGGAGCGGTGAGCAGCACTGCTGCTGGTGCACAGAGGGCTGCTGGCACAGCCACAGCTCCGCTGTGGCACACGACAGGCACTCTGCCCTGCTCCATTGGACGGGAGAGAAGGGACAATGGAACAAAATGGAAAAATCAAGGAAGACTAAGGAAGGTTGACAAGATGTCATCACAGGTGATTTTGACAGAACAGTGTTTGGGCAAATTGCTGTCACAGCAATTGGCCAAGTGCTCCCAGACTGAAGGACTCCCATTCTGGCTGGGGGTCCAACCGTGTTTATACAGCGAGACCCTGCAGTGCTGCCTTCAGGGTGTACTGCTGCAGGCAGGGAGGATTGAGGCTGGAGGAAAAAGGTGGTGCTCTCCCTCAAGGTCCCATGGATGCATCAGGAACTTCCCAGTGTTCACCAGCCAGGTTACCCAGACAAATTGTGGAGGATTTGACAAAATTCCGCTCATTGTTCCTCTTACTGACTAGACACTAGCAAATCCCAATCAATTCACACAGTTTAAACCAAATCAGGGTTGGAGTGATGTATTGATTCTTTAATGATGTGTAATGAACTAGCAATCATGAACAATACATTCAGGATCAATATCAGCTGCAACAGATAACCACAATCCAGCCACAAGTGGTAGCACGCAACTACAGATTTCTAAATTACTTTCTGTAACTGATCCAAACATGCACACACACTCAACCCCCTCCCAGGCTGTAGGGATCACACCTACCCTTCCTCATCGGGGAGGGTGGGACCCCCTGCCTGCACACCCCTGCTGTGGGAGGGGTGGGTGCCCCAGCCCTGTGCAATCCTGCCCTTCCCACACCCCTGGCAYGCAGATGGGCCTCTGGGAAGTGGCCCTCCTGAACCCAGAGCATAGGTTCCTGTGGTGCACCCATTCTGAAGGGCGCACTTTGGGATCCCCAAGACATCTTGCTGCCAAAATCCATTTTGCAGTGTGGACTTGTGATGACAAAATTAAGGTCACTTTTTGCATGTCATTGTGCAAAATTATTTTGAAGTTAGCACAACTGCATAATCAATAAGAAAGCATAGAACCACTTTGTATTCAGCCTCTTGAGCATTATAATAGAAGTGGAAAGGTTTATCAAAGGATCTACCAAAGAAGAACACCAAGGGCTGCTTTGTAGAGACCCTTTCCAGCCTCAGAGGGAAAGTTCTCTCCACGCTGTCCAGTATTTATGATTTATTTTTCTTTTGTTTTGGTCCTACCCTTAAGGTAGTCACCATGAGACTTATGTTACACAACATTACTGCTAAAGAGAAAAATGTATCTCTGTCTGCCGAAACTTCAAATACTGTTACTGCAATATGACAGGTTGGCAAGAGTTTGCTCTTCTGGGACATCCGGTAGGGCAATAGGTAGTCATGTGTCAGCATGTGTTGTGACTGTTCAGCTGAGTGTTGGTATAACAGGCTTCTGTGGAAAGTCATCTTTTTAATGCTCTGTATCAGTCTTAAGAAAGCATAAGAGTCTTACTCTGAGGGGGTAAGGAAGCAGAGCCCTCACTGACCCACAGAAGTGAGAACATTGCAGTTTGAGAGACTGTGAAAGGATCTGACCCATACAGATAGAATTCCTTTCATGATTCATGTGTCATCTGCACAGATCCCTCTTTTCTGCTAGTAAGATCAGATCCTGAATTATGGATTATCAGCTTTTAAGATCTGAAACCAAGATATATTTTAACAGTTTTTAAGGTCTGACATCTGAGTCTTCAGTGGGCCCAGAGTCAGAAAATCAGACAAACCAGAGCACAGCCCTTTCTGCAAAGATGTTGGGTTGTTGTTAATGGAAACAGCAGAGCTTGCAATGCATGTGTACTGTCTTGGCCAAGTTCTACATCTTGTTAAAGTCGGTGGTGATGGGGGAGAAAATCACCTGATCTCTAGAAAGCTTCATTTGACTGTTCAGAGTTTATTTTAGAAACACTTGCAAAAGTCAACTCAGCACATTTTGGTATCAAGATCTCCATCTTCAATGAAGAATTAAGTGATTGTGAATTTTGGAACAAAATTGAATTTTGCTGCATGAGAAATCATGCTGGAATAAAAGCTTGAATAAGCACTCCCTCTTCCATGAGCCTTGTGTGACTGGGAAACAACTCCGACTCTGTCATTTTTAGGGAGAAGGGTCAGTTAAGATTGATGTCTACTTCTCTAAGCAAACAACAGTTTACAAGAATAGGTAATTAATTAAATTTAATTTTAAAATGCRTTTAAATTTGTAGTTCATTGAGTCCTTGGGTTTGCTCCCAAGAAGGCAGGGGGGGCAAAACTAATTTTGTTTGTCTTTTTTATTTTGGCTCCTGTGGGCTAATTGCATTGGAGAGCCTGAAGTAATTCAAACAGTACCAGGAGCACAGTGATTGAAGAGCATCATATTTCACAGTTGAGAAGGAAGAAATTCAATCTAGACTTGAATCTTGAGGGTGGAAAATCAGGAGAAATGCACAGGAGCCACTCCACTGCAAACATCTTGACTTGTGTCTATGCAGTAATAGATCTTACAGTTTTTAAAAAAATAGATACTAAATTTGAAAGTGTCTTTCCTTGTGTTTGGAAGACACACTTGTTCTCTGATTCAAATGAACTAAAGTAAACCAAATATGTCTTAATGAACATAGGTCATTATGGTTATTATCTTAGCAGGGTTATTAAATCATTTAAGATTTGTACCAAGTCCTAATCTGGGATTTAAGTGAAAGATGTGTTTAAAAGGAGCTGTTAAATTGAAGTCAAAGTCTGTAGACGAAGCATTGTTTTTACTTTTCAAGGGAAACATCCTATATTATAATAGATTTGTTGACTCTAAATTTTTTTGTAAAGTATTTTGTGAAGGCTGAAAGTGGTGTCCAAGTAAAACATGTTGTGTCCCGGTATCAGACAGTGTCAGAAATACAAAAAAATGTTAAAGCATATCTTGGTTTCTAAAATATTGCTGCTTTCTTTTTATTCCACTGGGAATAGCAAAAAACCCACGTTTAATATACTCATTGCCTGGAAGTCACTATCTCTATAATTGTTCCGAAAAATAATCTGATGTGGTTTAAAATCCCATGCCTTGTTTCTGCAAAAATTTGATCAACTTTACTTGGCGAAGATTTCTGTCAAATCAATCTGTAAATGACTGTCTAAACAGAAGCACTTTGCAAAAGAGTTCGGTAAAAAGTTCAGATTACCTTTAGGGTGTTCCATGCAGTAAATAGAGAGACTTTTTGGTGGTGTTAAATATATGTTATTGCAGCTGAGTTTACTGGGCACGTGGCAAAATCTTTTGAGTGTCTGTCTGTACGAAATGTGTTATGTGAACCCTTTCGAATGAAGCAGGCCCTCACACCAAACATGATCTGAGCATCTGTGATATCTTTACTTCAGGCTTAAGCTTCTTGCAAATCTTCCTCATAGGTCTTGTTAGGACAGCTAACATTTGTCTGTATTAATTCTGGACATCTTCTGTAGACTGAAATGCCACCAACCAAGAAAAATAGCTTCGTGCTTTATCACTTGCACTTCTCTTCACTATGAGGCCCTTGAGTGATGCTTGGCTTTCAGGTATGGGTGAAAAGAGAGGAGTTCAGAAAGAATTTGTGAGGCACGTGAAAGGATGCTCTTGTGACTTCTCAATCTGCTGACATTAGTCTTAGACAACTTGGTACAATAACATCTTACTGATAAACATGAGCCCTGGAAACTGTGGGGCTTCTCTTCATTCCAAAATTCAAACTGGAATTTCTAGTGAAAGGATTTCTAGGATGGACCCATTTCTAATTTAAAGTGAGCAGGCTGGTGACAGTAAATAGTCCAATGATGAATGTCCAGGTGATGAATGATCAGGTGATGAATAGTCCAGGTGATGAATGACCAAGCAAGCATACTGTGGTCTTCATATGTATAAAGTGAACTCAGTACTCTGCCTTTTGATTACACAAAGAGCAGCCCTATCTCTCAGCATCATACTACCTGATCATACATTTAACTGAAAGAGYGAGCTGATAGAAGTCCTCATCTCTCAATGATCTAAATATCCTATTTTTCAGATGTTCCAAATACTCTACTTCTTCCAGGGCTTCAGTAATACTGGAATTCATTGGCAAACAGAACCCTAGTAATAAGCCTTGCCACCAAACGCTATTTACAGCAAAGCAAATATCCATAATAAAATGTAGAGAACTAACCAAACTCTAAAAGGGAATAAAATTTATTACAGAAGTTAAAAATAGCAACTTTATGGAGTTCAGATTTATCTAGTGATGTAAATCAATTAAATTTAGTAGGATTATGTGTCAGAAATATAGCCTAATACATCTAGGCTTACCAAGTGTTGATACTTACTGAAGACCTAATCTTTTGTTAATTTTCCTGAAGTGTATTAACAAATTCTGTATTATTGCAAGCTACTTCTTAAGTACATTCTATGTAGAATGCTGCATAAACAAAGCCTTAATTTTTCTCTTGAGTTAGCTATCTATTTATTTCTGGTAATGAAACAGAAAGCTGGCTGCAATATAGATAAATGGTAATGTATTTCTCTAAATGATGAAAACCGATGTTTATGGTTCGCAGTAAAGRAAAGCCTTCTTTTATGGTCTTTATTAAAAACAATTACATGTGTTTACTGACATTTATCTAAGACAGAGAGAACTGTTTGAACGGACACATCTAGAGAGCTGAGCGATGTTCAGTGACAGCAGGTAATCAAGGGGTACCCTACAAAGGAGTGGTGTACATGCTGGAATTATCCTGCTGCCCAAATCCATCCCTCTGCTGCAAAACCTACATGGTATTTCCAGGAACTGTGTTCGTGTCCCAGATCAGTGATTAAAGGCTAGTTGTCTGTCCCAGGAAATGGAAATCTGTTATCCTTCTAAGCTCAAGAAGTCGTTTTTGGTGTCTGTTAAAAGGAATTGGTGAGTTGTGCCCAGGTTGAAAAGTAGGTTACAAAGCAGCTGGATACGGTGGCTGAGCAGGAGGAGGAATAATGTGCTCCCCCAAAAGGGATGTGAACACCAAGGCAACCTGTACAGAAAGCTGCAACAAGGTTTTAGAAAAGTGATGTTTCTTTTGATTAAGAGCTGAATCTAGGGGTTCTGAGACTGGAAAGAAGCTGAGTAGACATGGGTTTTGTCTGTTCTACTTATGAGAAACAACTTCATCTAATGTCATGGGTAATGCTGACAGGGAGCCAGGACTCCTTTGGTTGTAAATTCGACTCCGTCTCTAAGCTGGTCAACAGAGGTAGCTTTCTGACTGCCAGATAATGTTAAGATTGAAGTAGGAACTGCAATATAGACAGGGCTTGGACAAGTGTGATTCACAGTGATTAAATACCCCATGATTTGCAGTCTCTTGGTTGTCCTTTGACAGCTATTCATTCTGGAGTCTGTCACCCAAGCTGAAGCCCTGTTGAGACCCATTGGTGTCTTCCAGTTGCTATCTGTAATGGTGGGGCCCACCTCTGCCCGTAACAAGTCTGAGAGTACTCAGGGACACAGTGTCAGACCCCAGGAACAAGGTTGCGCTTCCTTGGGTTGGTGTGAAGCCTGCTCTGTGCTCTCCTTCTTTCCCCTACCCACGAGCAGAGTGAAGCCTGTGAGGTGAGGTGAAGCCCACAGAGAGGTCCTCTCCTGCTGGACCAGAAACGTCCCAGGGAAATGATGCCTTTGAGATACCATCCTGGGGTTGCCCACTCTACGGTGCTCTGTCAGTCTGAAACAGCAGCGTGGATGGACTGTTATATGCTGACTCCAGTGCCGTGCCGAGCAGCCCACTCCAGTCCTGCTTGCCTCTCCAGAGCTGGCTGCAAGGACTAGCTGGAGGTCTGGAAGGCTGGCTCTGTTATCTAGCAGTGGTACAAATAAACACTTGTCTCCCATGTGGGATGTGACAGCCTTACACCATGCTCACAGCACTGGCTTTTTCCTTCAGTGTCACTTGGGCTGGTGGGATTACTGATRGCTGCATGGCAAATTTCACCCTACACATTGGGTCTTAAAAAGCTTCTAGGTGGTTAGATACTGTCTGACATGTTGCCCAGTGCTACCTGGTTAGATTTTTATTCTGCAGTGATACAGGCAATAATCAGCAGCACAGCTACTTTACAACTTCAATCTTTCACCACTTATCTTCTCCCAGAAAAACAATTTGCCCATCTTTCCTCTGCTGATTTCCCCAAACTTGCCTGAGAGCCTTATCTGTGTCAAGTCAATACACAACAGTATGAAAATTTAAACAGAAAGACACTTTCCTTGCTATTTAATTTGAGAAAGGGAAGAGGAGTGTTATTAGGTAATTTATGGGACTTAGATTGGAGGGCAAATCAATTCTTGATATAAGTCCATGGTTCAGCAGCCATGGGTGAATTCTGCCAAGTGACAGGCAAAACTATTGATAAAGCTGAAAAGCCAGTGGGAGGCTAGTGATGGGTTTCAAGGTGTGGGGAGAAATCAGTGTCCAGTTGCTAGGTGATATATGGGTAGCAGACCACTCTTCTGAAAAGACGAGTGTGTTTTTCCTTTGTTCTAGCAAATATGATTACATTTAACAAATCACACACGTCCATACACAAAGCTCAATCTTTTCATCTGGTTTTCCTGACTGATGGATTGATTTTTTTTTCTTAGCTAGTCTTCTTTTTTGTTATTCTCTACAGTTAACGAAATCTAACTGAGAACCTTATAGTGGCTGAAGAGGACATTTTGTGTGAGCAATAGAAACTAGAGCATCACCAGCCAGTCAAGGGAGGGAATTGTCCCACTCTGCTCTGCACTAGTGCAGTCTCACTTTGAGTATTGTGTGCAGTTTTGGGCACCACAATGTAAGAAATATATAAATCTATTAGAGAGCGTCCAATGGAAGGCCACAAAGATGGTGAAGGGCCTTGAGGGGAAGCCAAGAGAGGAATGGCTGAAGTCACTTGGTCTGTTCAGCCTGGAGGAGACTGAGGGGAGACCTCATTGCCGTTACAACTTCCTTGTGAGGGGAAGAGGAGGGGCAGACACTGATCYCTTCTCTGTGGTGACCAGTGACAGGACATGAAGAAATGGCCTGAAGTCAAGGAAGGTTTAGGTTGGAAAAAGTTCTTCCCTCAGAGGATGATTGGGCACTGGAATGGAGTCCCTGGGGAAGTGGTTACAGCACCAAGCCTGACAGAGTTCAAGAAGTGTTTGGACAATGCTCTCAGGCACATGGTGTGACTCTTGGGGTGTCCTGTGCAGGGCCGGGACTTGGACTTGATGATCCTTGTGGGTCCCTTCCAAGTCAGCACATTCTGTGATTCTGTGAAAATAAACCATATTCTTCCCACTGTTCCAGGCATCACAGCCAATCTTCAGCACAAGGTACATACACTTACACTTCATGTATGTACTTCTACTTCCTTCCTTTGCAGGTGGGACTAAACATCAGCCCTGAATTGTTTGAGCTGCTACCAATAGCGGGTTAAATCACATTTTATTTTACTGAGTGGCCATTTAACTGTTACAGCATCCTAAATCTATTCATTTGTTCATTTATTAAGTAATGCTTTAATTGTGGAGCTGTTCAACATTGATCTTATTAGTGTAGTTGCAATAATTCAAAACTTCTCATAGGAAGAAAGGAGTACAAACAAAATCAAGGTACATGCACCAGTTCCTTACCATCTTGCTTGGATTTCTCCACATGGTCACATAAACAGTGCACCGTATTTTTCTCTTCCCAAGGGTCTGCTTTGGGAGGTAACGCCTGTAAGAGGTACTTTTGACTTTGAGAAAACTCCAAACATCTCCTGTATTCACCTGGGAATTAACCCAGAAGTGGAATGAGTCTGGACAGTTCCCGAAAAGGAGTTGTCTTCCTTTCTCTGATGGTTATCTGTCGTTTCAGGCTCCTTAGATTAAGCTGTGCTTATTACAATCTGGGTTTCACTAACCAGCTCTGGCTAGGTCCTACAAGCCTGAAAAAGTAAATTTGAAAATCAGCCAACAAGTTTTCTCAGGATGCTGTGCTGCCTTGCCTGCCTCTGTGAACAGCAGAGCAGTAGTGGTCTGGGAGAGCCATGTGTTTGTAGGAACAGCACAGCACCAAGGACTGTGTAACACCCCACAACACCTTGCTGCCTTTGCTTGTGTGGAATAATGTGTTTTTCAAATGCCCAGGTCTTCATCAACAATGCCTGTTTACTCTGTCATTGTAATTTTGAAATCTGGATTTCCTTTACTTCTCTATGTTTGATTTCCTTAAGGAATGAGATCCTGATCCATTTTTAAAAAGGTAGCCCACAGCAAAAGTTCAGAAGCTGGCTGTGACATGCTCGTGTCCAGCAACTCATCTGTTTTGTTACCAAGGTTGGTGTAGCAGRGCACCTCATGCACACACACACACAAGAGCTTATCTATTGTTTGTTACCCAGCAGATAACTCAAACAGCACAAGCTGTCTTGTAATGAGTTATTGTGGTGCCATGGGGTTAACACTGGTCTGGCATCTCCCAACTGCCAATAAACATCTTACTGTTGAGGTGAGATCTGGCAAGATAACCTGGATTTCTGACTGACACATTTCACTTTACAACTATAAAAGCCACACCAAACTTCCACAAAGCAGAAATCTTCTATACATTTCCCTGGGAATGTGTGGAGTTTCTCCCGTGAGCAGGGACGGTGCTTCGCAGTTACTCCACAGGGGTTAAGGGAAGGAATCTGTGCCCATTATCATCATTTTGGTGTTAAGTTACATTTGGCTCTTAAGCAGAACTATTTCTTTTGCTAGCTTTAGTCTAGGTACCCTAATGTAGTGCACCACTTTATGTTATGCTGTAATCTACTAGTAGTTCTTCAGCTTCACATTGTATAGTAAGTAATTCTGATTAAGATCTTTCATCTATCACCTCTTGTCTGTATAATAAATAATTCATTTTTATAAATAGATCTGATTTGCCATCATTAGAACTTGTGGGTCAGAGTGATTCCTTAAATTTAAATCGTTGCCAGAATAGGCTAAGGCAGGGCTTGTCTGAAGCTCCCACTCTTCCTGTGACAGTTAGCAACCATGCTTTTGGCAGAGCTTCCCTGGCACATGCTTGAGATTTAATCCAAAAGCAGTATTTGACTTTCTAAACTACCTAACATTATCTCTTTTTACAAAAAGGCATATTTCCTGTGCATGCTTACAGTGTAATGTGGAAAATGTAATATGACAAAGAGCGGCAATATGCTGATACTTCTCCTTAGGATAGAATATGGCTTAAAAATTCCTTTTGTATCTTTGAAGGTACAAATGTGCCTTGATATTGCTATAATATTGAACCAGCCTCTGGCTTTTTGTTCTGGGGTTCATCCCCACAAACTGCCTCCTCATGTTTAAGGCTAAGGTTCACAACATCACTGGAAACCACCTGCTGATACGGCAGAGCACTCTCCATCAGAGCAGGAAAGGAGAGTGTTGCTCCTCATACAGCAGATGTGGCAAACTGCCTTGGCAATATGCAGGGTTGCCAATGATATGCAAACATCCTTGCACCGTGGCCTGCTGGCCCACCCCAAAATAGTTGGTGGTTGCCCAGGGGTTTGAGCCAAAATCTCAGATGGACCTGGGTTTTACCCGCACAGGTGAGTAGTGGGGTCGGCTAAAGGGGTGTGTATGAAGGAGGGAGAGAGACAGCCCTAGGAAGGACCTTCTCCTCATGCTGTACCTGTTGCTCTAACCCCTTCCTTAGCAGCAGGAACAAAATGGCTTTGCAATAGCACATAGGACTGACTTTCACTGTGTGTGTCTCCTCAACCACATGCACCACCCCATGCTTCCCCAGCGGCCACATACTCCTTTGGCCTCTCTCTTGTCCCTCTCCCATCCTCATCCGAGCTCTCTCCACAGGTCAGCAGCTGCTTTAATGACTCCAGCACAACAATAAGGCAAAAACCCACCCAAACAAGGGACACAACTGCTGCCTTAGAACAGACAAAGGAAGGGAGGTTACAWATATGCTCTGTTCTAAGTTTATTTGCTAATATCCAAGGCTTACGACAGATTTAATTTTYGCTGTCATTACCATGTGGACTGGTCAGCCATCAGTGTCCCCAGGCTCCACCATATATCCTGTGTTCCTACCTTCAGCTGTGCTGGACAGAGAGGTCCTAGAAACACTCCAGAGTTGCATGCTGGGCCCAGATGGAGCACACACCACCATAAAGCAGCCCAACATCCCACATCCAGCAAGGCAAATGCACAGCTTGGCTCATATTTGTTTGTCCATGCTCCAGAGGATCGGCAGGAAAAATTCTCATTGTAGGAAAGAAATGTGTTAGCGGTTTGCCCTCAAGCATTTTGAAAAAATCAGCTCACTTAAATGGTGTCAGTCCAGAACACCTACAGGTTGATTTTGTRTAATTTCAACACCCAATTTTGTCTGATAACTTCTTCTCTCCCTGCGGTCCTTATGCTCCATAGGCTGTGCCTGTCCTTCTGACTTGAGCTGTCCGGATCCAGCCGGTGGTCCTGTGGCCAGAGCCAGGGCACTGCCCATTGCGTGAGTGAGCTCTACCGCTCCAGCCCATGACAGGGGTGTTGTGTCAGTGATGCTGGGCATGCACTGTACCCTGAGACATGACTGGGCAAGGGCTAGGAGAGGGCCTGCTGGTTGGCATGACCAAAACTGAAACTGATGAACATGCTGAGAGTTAAAGAGTATGGACAGCTGTGGGAGAGTGCCCCATGCAAGCCCAGTCCAAGTTCTTCTCTATTTTTATTAATTAGTCTGGATACGCCTTCTTTGCAGCTACTATGGTTTCCACCTATAGCTGGCTGAAATTTTCTAATTAAAAGAAAGTTTCCTAATTAAAATATCCTACATCTATTATTTTTTCCCACTGGAAGATGCTAGGTGAAAATATTTAGATTTTCTATGGACTTTTTGAAAACAGTGGCTTAATTTTAAACACTTACAGCACTGAGTACTTCCAGCTCGGGAAAAAAAAAAAGAAAAGGAGCACCTATAGTTGAAATGTTTTTTCCCTGACTTGAATTTATTCTTAATTTCCTGAAGAAAAAAGAGATGCTTCATTTGCCATTTTTCACTTTACATTTCCACGGAGAGAATGTCAGTTTTCCAAATAGCTTTGGTTTTTCTTCTGAGAAATCATCAGACGTAACTTACAACTTACATTAAACTCTCATCTTCAACGGACATGATATAGGATCCTTTAACTGTGAAAGAGGAATTGGTTTTGCCTGAATTACGAATATATTACAAACACTTTTCTCTTGCTTGTGAATCCAGGACTTTATATCTTATTCAGGAAAAAGTATCCAACTCACATAACAGAGGCAGGGCTGGCATAATARCATCATTATTGAGACCTGAGATCACCAAATGGTATCAATTTTAAGCAATCAGTGTTCAGAGCTGATAAATATTGAAAGTGTTTTTAACAACTCATGAATTCAAAATTTTTAGTGTTTTTCATGCGAAACATATGTGACTATGCTTCAGCTCTAAGACTTCTTTCCCTGAATGTCCTGGTTGTAGCAAAACCAAAGACTCTCAGTATGAATTCTGTATGCCTTAGGTCACCCTGTGTCTTTCATGAACACCCCCAAGTCTTGTGACTTCATTTAGGGCAGAGGTTCTTAGTACCCTCTATTTTCTTTCCACTCCAGCTGAAGCTGTAATCAGTGGTTGTGAAGACCAAGACTTTTATTAGCACAAATTAGGCTGGTGTATTGCTCTGCTTTTTCTTGTCAAGGGATTGACAAACTTTTTCTCAATTGCCTTTTGCACTAATGAGCTCAGAGCAGAGGGAAAAAACCCCGAAGGCATTGAGGCCAGCCACACTCCTGGGACTGGCATTTCCATGCAGATACTCTGGGATCTAGAAACGCCAGTCTAAGAACACCAGAAATGTTTTAACCATCTAACGTACTGGGACCAGTTTCAGTCTCCTGTAATTCCCTCTGCTCAAGCCGAATTACTCCAGGGTAAATGTGGCTCCCAATAACATGTCAAAACAAGCTGGCTGGGTTCTAAGATGTACAGACTCCGGGAAAAATAATAAGGGAAAGGTACTTAGAGGAAGATGGCGTATATTGTGGCGGCTACTTTTGCTCAGGAAAAATATCCTAATTTATCAAAATTAATGAGTTTATTTAATATTACTGTATCCCAAAAATCTAGAATAAGAATAGACCAATCATTTTTTTAAATAACAAAGCCACTGATTTATGGAAAATTTACATGGCCCATAAAACTACAGTTTCTGGAAGGAGGACAGAGGATGTAGATGTAAGGCCAACAGGCATAATTAAAAAAGAAAAAATTCAACAGAACAAAAAATCATTTCTTCAGCAAAGAAGGGGTGGTTCTGAGTATGGGACCTTTGCATGATGGCAATAAAAGGAAAACAAAGATTTTGTAACAGCACAGGAATTGCTTTTCTGCTTGCCCAAGTGGAAATGGCAGGTTTCCTGAAACAGGTTTGTATTTAGACACCAAACAAGATGAAAGGGACCCTGTGAGCAGTCTCCGTTCTACTGGATCATCCTGCCTTGCTGGAAATACACATCTCAACTGGCGGCTCCCTGAGGACATTTCTCCTTAAGAGAGCAGGCAGTCCTGACATCCCAGAGGGTCTATGAAAAAGCAGTGGCTTTCCCTTGAAGTCTGGGATTGGCAGGATCTGTGATGGAGCTTTTAAAGCTGTCCTCTTTCACTGCTGACATTGGAAAGGGTTGTCCTACAAGGACAGCAATTACACAGGCTCCCTGGTGAGTAAGGGGCATTCAGGGGTATATTCCTGGAAGAGCAGGAATTGCAGACACCTTCAACCCACCACAGCAACAGCTCAAACCCAACCCATCCGCACACAGATTTTCCACTCTTGGGGCTCTCATGATCGCTTATGCCTGCAGCATTACATCACCGAGCTGAATCCGGCCCAGGGCCAAAATGCTCATGGTTTAATGTAATGAGACATTACTCTTTTGGCTGCAGCAGAGTGATGACCTTGAATGATGGCAGGACTACTAATCTGCAGAGCGTTTATGTGCAGTTCTGAATCAGATTAACATTTGCTGTGTTTGGTAATGGCCTATCATTTCACTTTCTGACAGGGAGCAGCAGTGGCTGGGGTGATTTTCTAAAGAGCATGCAAAGTGATAAACCCAGAGGTGGCATGGGGTACCTGCAGAGAGCACACTGCCCCAGAAACACTGTACTTCTCTTTTGCATCAAATCCCTTGCTTTGAAAGGAGGCTTCAAAATTTTTTACGTACCAGATGTATCAGAAAGACAGTGGACAGTCCAAAATAGGTACCACTCACAGCATAAAATATTTGGCCAATGTGCCATCAATAATAACTCTGAACTTGGTTGTGAACAGCAGTGGTTGTGCTTAATTGTTTAGGTTACAAAACCTTCAGCTTGGCTCTTGTGTCTCGAGAATCCTTTTTCTTTTAAATGAAATTTGCTTGGTGATTTTCTGGCCATTGCTGCAGGATTGCCCTTCCAATGGCAAAAACAAAATGAGTTTTGCTGAGCATCGCTCAGTTCTCAAGACTTAAAGACCAATAAGAGTGTTCTGCTACTTATAATGTGATGTGCTGTACCACTGTATGCAGCAATAGGTCAGAGTGAAAGGACACCCAAATAGCTGTTGTCCTTTAAGAGTTAAAGGCCATGTATAGCAATCCCACAAGTGATACTTGCATTTCCCATGGGAATTGAGCAGGCAGTTTGATCAGCTGTTCTGCAAAGCATTCTAAAGCTTTCAGGGAAAGATCATGTTTAATTTTTGCAGTAATGTTATGATCTCAGGAACTTATAGTCATAGTGAACTGAGGTGATGGGGAGCTTTAATCTCACTGCTGTGTAAACAGTTCCGAGAGGCGTTGTTGGGAGCTCCAGGAGTCAGTGTCATTGCCTGGCGTGGCACCATGGTCACAACTTGGATTAGTGACCCCACATTTGAATGATGGGGGCAGCGGAGACCTACCGGAGGTGGCATGTGGGCCTCTTCCAGCTGGTGTTGGAGCACTGCATGAGCCATTGGCTGCCTGCATATGGTGCCTTCTCATAGGAAAGGACCAAAAGACAGACACTTATGCTTGAGTCCTCCAGGTACATTGGTTGCAGGCTTTCTACTTTGTATTCATAACGGTGGGAAAAGTGCAACACTTGGAAAAGATCAGGCTGAACCTGAGACTGGAACTATACACTCCTCCACGCCCTCTGCTACTCATGGCTAGGAAAATGCCTTTTTTTCTTGAAAAATTTTAAAAGGGATGGTTACTTCTATTATATCTACCATTCTCACTCTTTGCACCTTGTCAACAGACAATCCCAGCACACTGGATTCCAGCTCGATAGAGAGGACAGCACTTGTCTGATATGGAGCAAGCTCCCAGGGAATGGGAACTGCTCTGCCCAGCATTCAGCTCTGCTGAGCAGAAACATCTGGATTTGCTCTTCTGTGTTTCATGAGTTAGGTACTTTTTAAAAGGTTTTTGATTCAGATGAATGATTTTTTTTTCATTAAAAAAAAAAAACCAAAACCCTAAACATGGGGGATCAGACAAAATTTTCTGTGTCTTAGTGTTGCATTTGGACACGTACAATCAGTAGTGGTTCAACCCTTCTTCTTCTTTCTCTACCTTATACTTTCTCTTCTATATGTACCTTTTTTGTGGCAGCAACTTTGTTACATGTTTTAGTACCAAAATTGCTATCCTAAAATTTTGTGAAACAAAGATCTGAGGATGAAAAATCTCACTGAATAAAATTCTAAAAACATTTCCTATGAAGTTTTTAGTTACCTTCTAGCAGCTCTTGACAGAACTACTTCAGATCCTGGGAATTTTTTATTTTACTGCCTATCCTATTGCCTAAATAAAAGGTAAACTGGACACAGGAAAGTGAATGACCCGAGAAAGATTGATTTTTATGTTGCAAGAAGGACATATAGATACTCTTCCCTCACTCACACGCTCTTGAAAGAGAATGATGGACCATGAAGAGAACAGATCTGGGAGGTATTTTGTCTTGCCATGTGACAGTGGTCATATACTGCTTTCTTCTAACATGAAGGAAGGAACATTGTTAGCTTAGAGAAAACAGTGCTGTCAACTCTTTTTCCTGCATCCATCTCTTCTGTTTCCATGCAAGACTCCTTAAATATTTTTTTTTTCCATCCTTCCTGCCTGGTCTCCTACCTTAGTTTTAAAGGGGGAACATATACATGCTACTAACTCTGAAATGTAAACAATAGGCAGAACACAGGGCAGCTAAGCTACAGTGGCAGAGAAATCCTTCTGTGTTGGGGTGGTCAAACATTTGCATGATTAAACTCATACTAGGTAACAAATCACTTTCTCAGACACCTGCTTGAAAACAATATCTCCTGGGCCACACGAGGACTGAAAGCTCGGTAACTCTAAAGCAAGCTCAGATTCTTGGCTTGAAGGCAGTGCTAAATGTAAGCCAAAGACCTCAGTCCTAACCAAGGTGCTGCAGTTTAGCTTTCCATATTTCTATTGCACTGCAGTCTTGCAGTTTGTATTTCAAAGCAGGCTTGCTTTTCCCATCATACTTCAGATTTTAAAACGAAATCTCTTTTGTTGTTAGAGAATGACAGCAATAGAGATATTTCTCTCAGGCATGGAAAGAACTGGCCCCTCCAGAGCAGGAAAATTCAGAAGGAAATTTTAAATATCTCTCTCAGTTTATTCCAGTCTCTGTGGTCATTTCAAGGGTCTTTAAGAGAATGCATGAGCTTGCATAAGACCTGCAGCATCATGCCTGAACTTGAAGCTCTTCACAGGGGCTGGAGAGTGGGTGTTTAACATCTCACAGCCACCCTAGGCAGCTTCCATGGAGCTTCAGTGCCTTTAGGGCTCTGTTTACAAAAGAGCGAAATCCCCAGTTTCCAATTTGAATGCCACTAGTCATTTGTAACCTAGAAAGCACAGTGGAGCCAAACATGAAATTTGCTCCTTTTTCATTTCCACTCTCCCAGCCCCCCTCTTCCGCTCTCCTTTGAACTGTTCTCACCACTTGCCAGTGTAGTACAGCTTGTTAACTGGCTGCCTTTTTGRTTTTTCACAAGTTTGCCACGTTGCAGTGACAAGACCATGTCAGGGCCCAGATGCTTCAGAGTAAATAAATAGCACATCTGGGATTTGGAAACGGGCCGGCTCTATATTATGGAAAAAGCTGGTGTGGAAATACATCCAAAGAATACACAGCTGGAAACTGTTAACTCTAGAAGTAAAGGGGAGAAAAAAAAAGAAGAAAAAGGAGACAAAAACTCAGGCATTACTACTGCTTGAGATCTTGTGCATTATAATTGCTGAGAAACAGAAACTCAGTTTACACAGCAGTTAAATTATTAGCATTCCTGAAAAATTGATAGTTTATAATAATTGACCTCAAGCAACATAAAGGCAGCACAGGGTGGGAAGCTTGACTCCTCGCTGTCTGGCTTTCTTGGATGTGTTTGGTAACATCCCAGCTATTTCACAGGCAAGCTGGTGGGAGGATGTTGGTGGTGGAGTGATGTGACTGCCCTTCTGGAGCCACACTGCTGAGAACTGCAGCAGTTTCCCAGGCTCCCGAGCAGCCTGTGTCACTCAGGGTGTGCCAGTCCCGGAAATGCACAGTGGAAGGAGACTGAAATGAGGGCAACCATTCTCTCAGCATCACTCCCGCAGGCAGAGAAGCAGCACCCCTGGTAGATTATTCAGGAGGGTGAATCAGCAGCAGCGACAGAGGGGGCTGCTCCCACCCACTCTCTGAGCCAAAACCATGTGCTGCTTCCACCGAGGGATGAGTTTCAGCAAGGTAAAACCAGGACAGGGGAGGCAAGAAGGAACCCAAAATAGATTGAAATTGTACCTTTAGACTTTTTTATTTAGGACAAGGATCCACTCGCTTAAAAAAAAAAAAAAAACCAACCAAAAAGACAAGCCCAAGCAACAAAGCCCTCAGACAGTGAAACTACTGTGAGCAATTATTTTAAGCACTGCTGCAAGGGATGCATGCATCATACAGGAAAACTCCTACTTTTCACACGGACACCAGTCCTTGTGAGAGCTATTGAGGGAGCACTAGAGGCTGCCACAGTCCCCATGCTCAGAGACCACCTCTCCTTCCAGTAACTCTTTAATAGCTCGGAATAATCCTGTTTTTCCTGGATGAGACAAGCATTGATTACAGCTCAGAGCGAGCAGATCTGAAATGTGAGGTGTCCTCTGTCCCAGGACAGTGGTAGCCTGTGTTTCTGCAATCGGTTCGTCACACATTGGAGAGAAGAAAACATTTTCCACTTCCTTTTTTTCCTTTCTTGTTTGCCAGGCTTCCTTTCCCTGGTACACGTTAATTTGGATTTATCATTGCATAAATGGAAAATGGGATAATGGAGCAAACCCAGATTTCTAGATCAAAATATACACACTTAGGCAATTTTGAGTCTATTGTTGCCTATGTGTAAGATAGGGCTAATCTGCAGTAGTGTTAGGTGATGTTTTACTGTAGTCCTGTATGTTTAAGTAGCCCTTTATTGTGCCAGGACAGATGCCATTTCATTTTCTGCATATCTCATAGTGATGCCTGAGTATTTCCTAGCGTTTATTTTGTTTACCCTAACAACACTCTATTTTCATTTTACAGTTAAGAAATAGGATATTTTGGAAAAATCCGTAAAGGATTTTGGGCAGAAGAACCTAAGGACTATCTAAAAGCTTCCTGAGCCACAGACGTAGGGGTGCGGAGTAAAGAGATGTGTTTGGTACCTCTGCCCCTTACACAGAGCATGGGAGGGACAGACAACATTCCCCTTGCAGACAGCCCTTCACATGTTTCTGCTATGCCCTCATTTATCCCTTATTTAGCCTCATGCCCTTATTACCTTAACCTGGGTTAGGCTGAAGGCAAGTGCTCGGTTGGTTGAATGGAAAAGAAACATAAAGCCTGAGGCTAACAGCATGATATTTTGAGAGAGTCAGAGTTAGATCAGGCAAACCATGTTGAGTGTGCCCATATCAGCAAGCCAGGAGTGTTTGCTTGACCTGCCACAGCCTGTTCTGTCCTTAGTCTGTGTATTACTAACAATGCCAGCAGCAGTTATAGTTTTTACTATGGACCTTTCTTAAAGCCCCATGAAGGGCTGGGCATTAGCTGCTCTGCAGACACAGCAGGTCATACACGAGGATATTGGGTTCAGTTGTGTAATTAAGAATTAACTGAAAGAAATTGTATGGCCTGGGCAATGCAGGAAATGCATACCATTAAACAAATCTGCTGGAATTTCTGAAGCTGTGTTAATCCGAGCAAAACAAAATAACCCATAGAAGGCTGGAGGCAAGTCCTGGCTTCCCAAACAGTCAGCTCCCTCTTCCTCAGAGCTGTTTTCAAAGTGACCAGGCTCATTTTCTCCAAGAAAGATCTGGGGTGCTCACCCTTAAGAGAGGATGTAGGAGGAAAGTCCAGAGTGGAGAAGGTGTCTCCTTGCAGTGCTATGTCCTGTTGATCTTACTGCAGCATCATAGTTGCTATTTACTTGGCAGCATAGTTTTTATCCAAGCCCTCCCTCAGGGAACCCAAACCTCAGTTCCATGTCACAAATGATGCAAGCTTTATATTACCCAATATTTACTGAAAGGGCACAGCTCCGACTCCGACACCAGGAGGACACTCCTACTCCACCAGCAGGTCTGCAGCCACACAGCAGCTCAGTCCACAGTTAACAGAGGAGCTGGGAGCTGTGTGAAAGGGCTGTGGGTCAACAACTGGTTGAACAGCCGGTGCTGACTGTATGGATTTGTTTGCTGCAAACTCTTTGAGAATCAGGGACTTTGGGGGTCAGTCAACAGGCTGGCCAACCCAATGAGAGTTCTTTAAGTGAGGGGCAATGCAGAAGGAGATGATGACCCACCACCAAGTGAGGACGAGGTGGACCAACATGCTGAGCAGAGGATGCAAAGTAATACAGACAATGGAGACCTCATAAACACCAAAACAAGGGTGAAGGGGCAAAGAGAACCCACCACTGGGGCTTTCTCTCCCATGGCTAGTAGGAGTAGTGCATCACTGGAGACACATGGTGTGGAAGATATGGTCCTGCTGCTGTTATGCCAGTGTCCTGGGTTGGTTAAATATTCTATTACCATCCACAAAAGCTGGATACATTTCATAATTACACACCTGGGACTCCTTATCTCAACTGAGATAAGCACTCCAACCGACAGGAAGTACTACCCACCCTGGTTATCTGATCTCAGGTAATGGCCCATTAGCACCACCCAGCTGATTATCTGATCTCAGGCAATGGCCCATTAGCACCACCCAGCCTGACTACTTAGCCTGAACCCTTCCGGAACATTTTGAAGGATCCTAGGACTCCTCCAAGCTCATTACCGAAACAATCAATAGAACACCCGGAAGATCCTCTTCCATTGTGAAAGTCCCCGCCCCTGGGGGAGGTGCCAGCCACGAAGCACAGCATAAAACAAGGGGTTTTGGATGGGAGAAGATACCCTCGATTCGACGGGACTCTGCTCTCGGGACTCCGCTCTTGATGGGATTCTCAACTCGGCTGGACATGACTGGACTCCGCTCTCCGGAATTGGACTCAGCTACTCCACTCCACTACTGGGACTGGATTACCAGGCCTTCCTGCAGGATCAGTGCCTAACTGGACTGCACAGCTACCACCCTGGTCAACAGGGTGTCAGGTTGTACCGTGACTCTGTCGGTTTGTTTAAGCCCGTGTTTCTGTATTACTGCATTTATTTTAACTTTTTTTATTAAAATTGTAATTTTGACCTAAAATCTCTCGAGGTATTCTGTGTGGGGTTAATTTCCCCTGCTGGTTTATAGCCAAACCAGCACAGCCAGGCACTGCAGGTCAAGCATTGCCGTTCACACATGATAGGCCACAGTGAAGCTGCTGGCTCTTTGTCTTCTAGAGTATCCCCTTACACAGTCGGTTGTTGGCATGCTCACTCTGCCTTGTCGCTGTAGGAAGACACAGAAAAGATGAAGCACATGCTAGGAATCTCAACACATGGTGAGCCAGAGTAATAGGGCATGTGTAGGATCATGCTGGGATTAGGACTTTTTGGAAGCTCTAGAATAAGGGCAAGGAGTTATAGAACTAACTGGGAAGTGTGTGTGACTGTTAGACTGGTCATCCTACCCATGAATGTTTTATGGAGATCAACAAGGGTCATCTGGATGGTGAAGGTGATATAGCCATAAAAGCTGTGTGAACACAATGTGGGGTTGTAAATCCTGTTGGTATCACCACTTCCTAGCAAGGGAATTGCCTCTGATCTGTCTGTCTCAGGGGGTTGGTACGACAGGTATGCCAGGGACCTGCAAGATGGCATCACTGCCTGCAAATAATTTGTCAAAAATGGCTGGGTGCTGCTGAGTTCAAAGGACCATGAATACCTCTTTCTAGGTGGGTAGAGGTGCCCAGAATGGATGACAGGTTACACCTTGAACCAGTGTGAGTGAACATGGACACCTTCAGTTACTTGCCAGTTGTTCGGCTGCTGGGGCTAAGCTCTGCTCTCTGAAAAGAGGAGCCTGTCCAGGCTGTGTCCTGCTTCAGTACCGAAGAGCTAAGGTACTTCTTGTCTTGCAGCTCCTGCAGCATTATCTCCTCCAGACTGGGAAGATCAGCCCACCAGATGTCCTCTCCACAGCCCAGAGAAGGAGGCCAGCCGGGTGCTGGGCAGCGTGGGAGCCAGGGGACAGGCAGCAGGGGTGGCAAGGGCATGGTGGAAGGGAGAACATTGTCACAGTGAGTGCCAGGTGTGCTTCAGAGCTGTGTGGAGAATGTGTGGGCTGATGAGTGCATGAAATAGCTCTGGTTGCAAAGGCTGCAGAGAGATGTTGCAGACAATGTACTCTGTGAAGCACTAGGGTACCTGCTCTGCACCAGAGGGTTCTCACCTTGACTATTATGTACACAGGCAGCTTGGCAAAGATCTCRGTGGGATTCTGTGCTGCCATCACAAAAGCCAAGAATGGATTTGATTTTCCAAGCAATTAATTTTAAGGAGTAAAATTTCTTCAGTCAAATCTTAAATATTTTTTTGTGTAAATAA
Source organism: Amblyornis subalaris (assembly GCA_018881555.1). Lineage (NCBI taxonomy): Eukaryota > Metazoa > Chordata > Aves > Passeriformes > Ptilonorhynchidae > Amblyornis > Amblyornis subalaris. The sequence goes on along the minus strand of JACAXG010000029.1, from coordinate 4,796,933 downwards.
CTCTTACATGATAACAGACTTGATTATTTTTTTCTCCATGAATCCTCACTTAGTGACAATACAAATAGTTTTACATGGTACAGCTAAGTGTAAACAACTGAATAAAAGCCCAGATACCAAAAATCTGTGACTTTGATAGAGCTAGAGTTCAGCTTAGAGCCATCTAGAAACTAGATTTAGAAAGGGCTAGTTCCAGGTGTTTCTTCCAGATGCTGACAGTTTGCAGAGGTGGTCCGTATTGCACTGGTCTGTATGTGTTTCACAAAATGAACTACAATTTTCTAGCGAAAGCTTGGGTTTTGGAGCAGTTTGCAGCTAGTTAAACTATTGAAGAAAAACAAAAACCTGAAGTCACCGAGCAATGGGTCAGTGCCTGTCAGTCTCAAGCTGCTTGTGCTTATTTGAAAATATGTCTTCAGCCCATCTGGCTTTGCAAGCTTGCTTGTTTGTTTGTTTGTTTGTTGGGCTTTTCTTCTTGTTATTGCAGCATATTTGTTGCTTCTTAAGGACAATGTGACTTTAGAATGCGTACATAATGGAAAATGTTATGTCAAGCATTTCCTTGTGCTTTCATTTTAATCTATTAAAGATGATTTACTGATACACTGATTTTTTTTAAAATTAAAAAGAGAGAGGACCCTATTTCTAAGTTTCTTTAGAAAAGTACTTTGTTTACGTACAAAGTCCCGGGTGGTGTTGCTGTCTGAACAGTTTTTTAAAGTATCACTTTTTTTTTAATGCACTGTTTATGATGTTTGGTTTTTTTAGTAGGATAGATAATTTAGGACTTGTGTGAAACACAGACAAACTAATTCTGGATAACAAACCTCAGGTTTTCTTGAGACTTGTTTCCCCTCCTATCCGCTCGATATCAGCACAAAACACTCTACATCCCTGAATGTGGCCTCAGAGGATACACATTGTCTCCTTGGGCAGGAGGCTGAAAAGCTTGGAAGAGGGGTCAGCAGAGGGCTGGGAGCATCAACTGCACTTCTCTTCAGAGGTTGCCGAGACCAACGCCTGCTCAGGTGGGGACAGCTGGTACTTCACAGCTTGAGCACATCCCACAAAAATGCAAAGTCTGAGTGCCTGCCAGAAGCACTGAGCATTCCCAGTTGATCAGAAGATGGCTAGTCTTCTCACAGTTTACAAGAAGGACAAGAAGGATGGAAATTAGAAGCCTGTCAGTCTCACTTCAGTGACCGTTAAAATTATGGAGAAGGTGATTTTGGAAAGTAATGAAAAACACCTGAAGGACAATGCAGTCTTTGGGCACAGCCAGGGCATCTTCATGAGGGGAAAGTCCTGCTTGTCAAACTTAATTTCCTCTCATGACAAGGTAACCCACCTAGTTGATCAAGAGAAGCCAGTTGATGTACTCTACTTGGATTTCAGTAAAACTTTCAATACTGTCTGTCACGGGATCCTTCTGGACAAAATGTCCAGCACAGAGCTGGATAAACACATAATGTAATGGGTAATCAGCTGGCTCATGGGTCGGGCACAAAGGGTTGTAGTGAATGGGGTGACATCAGACTGGCCACCTTTCACTAGGGTGGGGTTCCACAGGGCTCCATCTTAAGCCCTCTGCTCTTTGACATCTTCATTAACCACTTGGATGCAGCATTTGAARGGATACTAGGTTTGCAGATGATATCAAATTGGGATGAGCTGTTGACTGCCTCAAGGGCAGAGAGGCCCCACAAAGTGACTCTGACAAATTAGAGAGATGGGCAATCACCAACCATATGAAGTTTAAAAAAGGTAAGTGCTGGATTCTGCACTTGGAATGGGGCAACTCTGGATGTACAGACAGACTGGTGAATGAGAGACTGGAGAGCAGCGCCACAGAAAGGGACCTGGGAGTCCTCGTCAATGGAAAGTTGAATATGACTCAACAGTGCCCTTGCAGCCAGGAGGGCTGACCATGTCCTGAGGGGCATCAGGCACAGCATCTCCAGCCGGGCAAGGGAGGGGATTGTCCCACTCTGCTCTGCGCTGGGGCAGCCTCACCTTGAGTCCTGTGTGCAGTTTTGGGTGCCACAATATAAGAAGGATATAAAGTTATTGGACACTGTCCAATAGAGGGCAACAAAGATGGTGAAAGGCCCTGAGGGGAAGCCATATGAGGAACAGCTGAGGTCACTTGGCCTGTTTCAGCCTGGAGGAGACCGAGGAGAGACCTTGTTGCAGTTACAACTTCCTTGTGAAGGGAAGAGGAAGGGGAGACACTGATCACTCTGTGGTGACCAGTGACAGGACCTGAGGAAATGGAAGTTGTGTCAAAGGAGGTTTAGGTTGGATATTAGGAAAATGTGATTTTCACACAGAGAATGGTTAAACACTGGAAAAGGCTGCCCAGGGAAGTTGTCAGAGCACCAAGCCTGACAGAGTTCAAGAAGCATTTGGACAATACTCTCAGGCACATGGTGTGACTCTTTGGGGTGACCCTGTGCAGGGCCAGGAGTTGGACTCAATGATCCTTGTGGATCCCTTCCAACTCAGTGTATTCTGTGATTCTGTGATTTTAGACCCACGGCTTTGGGGCAATTTTCGCACAACTATTTGACAGGTTACATCAATCCATCTCTGGCCTGCTCAAACAACTGGGATTACGTCTCTCCCCAGAGGTTGACCAGACACTCTCCTGGCCAAATAAAATGGTCATCCTTGCCAGATTTTGAGTATATTATGTGTCTGTATTTTTCCCACGTACAGTCCCCTATTCATTAGCGTATGTTGAGTGCCAGTGTTACTTGCTTTCTCATCCCATGCCTGTGAGGTAGGAGAGGTCATCACAGGCTGCATGGTGGTCTGCAGCTCTTTTCTGGGTTTCTGCCAGGACCATTTTTGGATTTCAGGAATGTACATTTCCCAGAGAACATCTGTTAGCTTCTTGTAGAGGCTTGTGTAGGTCAGAATAGTGGAGAAGTTTCCTCAGCTGGGTAATTAATTTCTGGCTTTAGGATTAAACTTTTCTATTGTTGCTTTCACATCCACATGTGTTAGACATCTGAAAATGTCTTGGATCAACACAAGCGTCTTACTAGCATTGCGTGTTAACTCACCGTGTTGTATCTGCACCTGCATCATCTACGAGTCTGTTATATTTACTTTTAAACTTTTGTAGCTTGAGATGTAAATTTTTTCCCCCTGTTGACAACCTGACCCTACTACTGAATGGCTTTGTGAGGGTAGTGGTTTGGCTTCACAGTGAACTACCAATTTCACAAGCACAGACTTACCAGAGTTTATATTCACTGGCTATTTTTCTTCAAGTTATATTTATAAAAACCTTATAGAAACATTCAGCTAAAGATATATGGTTTGGGGTTTTTTTGAGTTTCATGCTTTAAACAAGAAAAAGAAAAGAGGACAAATATTATACTAAAGTTGAATCAAAACACTGTTTTGAGGGACTGGTGAAATTAACTGAAATATTTGCATATGTTACCAAATTTTCTAATTTTGCTGAATTGTTTCACTTAGGTTAGTTTCTTTTAATATTTCATAATACAAGCTGAAAAGTTTCATTAGGAAAACAGCTGTGGGAAACATAGCAGTTCYAGATATAAATGCTTCACATCAAAATAGTTCTGCATTGACAGCTTTATTCCCTCCTCAAGACTTCTTGGCTTAAAAAACTTTCACCAAACTAACTCAACCTAAAATCAGACTCACTGATGTTGCCTTTTTGATAGGTTCACTGCTAATTTTTTTTTTATATAATCTCTGATATGTAGCATTTCTGATACAGATACAGCATCCCTCTAGCAAGCATCTTGGTACAGAAAGTGTTTTCTGTTAACTTTTTTTTTCTGCATCTGCTATTATTGATTCCTTGGTAGGTGGTAGAAACTTTTCCTTCGGTGCTGCAATCTTGCACTGAGCCCATGATGTTTCTCCACAAAGTATTCAGTGTACTGCTTTTTGTGATTAGCACTGCTTTTTGTGTATATTTCCCAGAGCACTAATCAAAACAAATGGAAATACTAGACAAAACCACTGCCACTAAGGAACAGAAAAATCTGCTCCTACGTCTTGCCTGTCCTGCACAGGAACGAAGTTCTGTTTTAAGGGGTAACTAGCTTCTGGTGCACCAGGCAACTCTCCATCACCACCTTGCTGCTGTCACCGGGGCATTGTCAGGCATGTTTTGAACACTAATTCCATTCCTTCTGATGTTCTTTTTCAAAGGGAATACTTGTTTCTGGGCATTTTGTTTTATTTACTCAGTCTTAACTGTCTTCTTTTTAATGCTTATTGGTCCATGTTTGCTTTGTTTCCTGCTTTCAAAGAAGAACACCCTCTTTTGGATCTTCTGAGGTTTTTTTTTAGTCAGATGTTCGTACCTGACTTGGAATGAACATCCCTATGTGGTTAAATACTGGTGGTTCACTGTTTTTGCAATCTACTGACAGCAAAGCAGTTAAATAAATATTTCTGGAGGCTATAGGATTCCTTTCAACTGGAGAAGAGTCCTTTCTTCTTTATAAAAATAAAGAAGGAACCAGAATATACAAGACGAAAGAGGGAAAATATTTTCTTTCTTCCTAAGCCTAAATATATATATATATGTGTGTGTGTGTGTATATTATATACATACACACACACACACACACACATACACACACACACGTATATATATGTATGTGATATTTTTCAACGATTTCTGTCCTCCTGGAAGAGCACCTTACAAAAAGTTTCCAAAGTCTGTGTCCTTTCAGGACATACTGAATTCTCCCCATATGAAGGACAAGCTAGCAATGTGTTGAGATGCAAACTCAGTCACCAAGCTCTCATTTCCATATCTGGCAGTGACAATACCTTTTTTTCCTTTCCCCGATACACTGATAAATAGTCAAGATAAAGAGAATTATATTCTGAAGAGTCATTCCCTGACAAAACCCACAGTGTTTTGGATCCCAAACCACTCCCTACTTAAATCCTTTCTCTTCTTTTAATTTAGCTATATCCTCAAGCCCTGAAAATTTAATTAAAATGGCTTGGTACTCTCAAATTTCACTGGTCTTTCTGTATCACTAAAGAGGTTGTTGGATGTTTAAAGAAATGTTGTTCTGCCTTACCACGTGTAGTAATACTAATAGGAAACAATGAATAAAATATTCATTGAAAATAATGTTCATTTTTTCTCTGTTGTTAATATTAATATCTTTATCTCTGGACCTCATAGAAAAATACAGTATAATATAGCACCACTAGCAGCAGGAATACAACTGAATACCACTCAAGGACAATTCCAGCCTCCGCCTCCACAATATGGCCAGACTTCCAGAGCCACAAGCTCAGGCTTGCCGGTGTGTGTCCCTCTGGCCACCTTCTTCATCTATTTTTCTAAAGACTGGCCCTGTAGGCAAGGACAGCTCCATATGTTTCCACCGTCCTTTCCTCGTTATCCATTTTGGCTACCTCCTTTCCTTCAGCAGCTCTCTTCACCTTCCAACAGCTCTGACAATTTTTGTAAGGAAAAGTAGACATGTGAAGATGTAAGATGATGACATTTGCCAGGTCACCTGTGAACATCTGGTGGGGGCAGTGTTTGAGACACGTTGTAGTGGTTTGACCTTGGCTGGGTGCCAGGTGCCCACTAAGCCACTCTATCGCTCCCTTTCACAGTGGGACAGGGGCAAGAATAAGATGGAAAAATAACCAGTGGGTTGAGATAAGGCAGTTTATTAAAGTGACAGACAGAAACAAGCAAAGATCTGCGCGCGCATAAGCAAAAAGGAAAATAAAGGTCAATTTCTACTTCCTATCAGCGAGCGATGTTCGGACACTTCCCGGGAAGCAGGGCCTCAGCACACATAGTGATTGCTCAGGAAGGCAAACATTACAATATAATGGATGCCCCCTGTTCCTCATCTCTCCCTTAGCTTTTATAGCTGAGCTGACATCATATGGTATGGAATATCCCTTTGGTTAGCTTGGGTCAGCTGGCCTGGTTGTGTCCCCTCCCAGGATCTTGCCCACTCCCAACCCCTTGATGGGGGAAGGAATGTTAGAGGGACAGCGCTGCTCAGCAGTAGCCTAAACACTGCTGTGTTATCAACACCCTTGCAGCTCCTAATGCAAAGCACAGCACTGGGAGGGCTGCTGAACTCAACCTCAGTCAGACCCAATACACACGTGAAAATGTAAGATGATGACATTTTCCAGGTCACCTGTGAACATCTGGTGGGGGCAGTGTTTTTGCAATAACATCTTGAGACAGCCCAATGGAACAAGGTTACCAATTTGCTGCCCTGTGGCCTGCAACAGGGCAACTTTTACAGACCCAAAACTCCTCTTTTTGTCTCTCCCCTTGTTTGTCCCCTGGGTAACAGTGGTGATGTTTGACACCATTGCAGGGCCAGGTGTCTCCCCAGAATCCTGCTGAGTGTGCGGGGCACCATGGTCAGGCTACTGGGAGGAGGAGTCCCACTATACTTACCTAACACGAATTTGGTGGGATCAGATCTCGGTCTCCGAATAGCAGGTTCAGTTCAGGATTACAAGCAGAGATGTGAGTCATCAGAGGAGATGAACATCACACCCAAACCCAGTTTGAAATGCTTTTTTTTTTTCCTCGCACTGGTTTGCTTGTTGTCTTTGCTTGTTTGCTTGTTGCTCAAGAACTCAGTAGAACTCAGCCATTCAATGAATGCCAGGTAGGAGCCACATCTCCATCTACAGCTTTGCAGTTCACTTGGAAATCTTCTCGGTTTAGAAGCCTGTGTTCCCCTGAACACAATAGGAACTTGTGTTCCCCTGAACAGAAGCTATCCATTCCAAACCATACCTTGGACCATTCTGGTTGCAAGAAAAAACATTCAGAAAAAGTACTAATGTTGGGCAAAGTGCCACACTCCACAAGGATGCTAAAACAATAACTTCAAGACTCGGGAACTGCCCTGTAAGTGTCATGGGACATTAGCCCAAAACCTTTATTCAGATTGCAATACATATCTTGATGAAAAAGGGAAACACAGTGAGAGACAACTAATAAAATAAAAGAAATTCAATGAGTTGTTGCTCCAAGCTGATCAAATGTCTTCATAGGTAAGTCTCTGAAAGCTGTGGTTACTATAGCTGGTCTTTCTGAAATCAGTGAAATACACTCCTGCACACACATCCTTGTACAACCTTCTATTTTTTTCTGTATTCTGCATCTTTTTGCAGCGTTGTGAGACAGATATGAAAAAAATAATACGTAACAGTAAAAAACTGTTCCCAAGTCATTCCCTGTCATTCATGAAGCTGTTTGGACGCTTCCAGCCATGAAAGAAGCTACACCTTGCTCTGCCAGCTCAAAAAGTCTGCAGCTGTCAAGGTAACGGAACATGGGAATTAGCATATAGGACATTAGATTTCTCACCCCTAATATACTGTTGCTATTACTAACAAGAGTCCTCAGAAGATTGAAATACAGGGTTTTAACATGGTTACTTTCTCACATAGCTTTCTGCCTTTCTGGAGATGGAAGCATAAGCAGGCTTAATCTACATTTGTTCAAAAGGAAACCATTTATTCTTGTCACAAAAATCAGAGAAAAGAAGACCTGAAGAAATATTAAAGTTGTAAAAGGGTTTGATCAACTGGAATGAGATAAACTCTTCAGTCTGATGGGAAGTCTGGAAAAACAAGAGACTCAGTCCAAAAAGTAGGAAATTAAGAGTGAAAGGGGAATTCAGGCACAGCTATTTCAATCAAAAAGTAATAAGCATGTGGAATAAATTATTGCTAGGTGAAGCTACTGAAGCAAATAAGAGGAATGAATTTAAAAGACAGCTAGACATCTTTATGGAGAGAGCAAAAACTTCACATTTTTCCTACTTATATTCTTTGGGTTAGAGCCAGGACGCAGTGTCGAAAAAAAGGACCTAGGAGGACTTTAACTGCTTAAATCCAGAAATACATTCAAAAAGTCCCAACTGACTGCTTCARATGTTAGAAACACCTGGGTTACATAATGCCAAACATGTTGAGACCTAGGACAGGGTGTCCATGTCTCGCAGGGCTGTGTCAGTCCATCCCAGAGCATCGTGCTGCCTCCCGCCCCAGTCCAGATTTGAGCCAGTGTTCCCCAGATGCCTGATGCAAAACCTGGTTTTGCAGCGTGCCAAATGCAAGACAGGGCACCAGGTCCCACACAAAATGCAGTAGCAGCTGCCACTGGACTTGAAAATTATGAGAGGGGTAGTACTAGTCCGTGCCATCTTTGATGCAATACTTTGATAATAGCATCATAGGATAAATGTGGAGGACCCTGATGCTTTTTTTCTGGATGGGACTCAAATCTGAATGTCCCATGTGAGCGGAAAGGGTGAATCCCTTTTCTCCAAGAGGATTAATCATGCAGAAGAGAATTTCAGAGGAAAAGTAAGAAGTTGCATGAGTACATCCTACTAAGTGGACAGATGGGGAAAATTCCTATATGGTGGTTGCTCTTTCTCAGGATTGTTGCTATTTTTTGTATCGTACCATCTGGTTATATATAATTTTTATTAGTCTGGGATACTTCTACCCTGGCTGATAAAAATACTCTTATCACACTTACAAGTTTTCAAAAATGCTTGTTTCATTATCTGTTGAGCAGTTTCAAGCTGCCAGTGGAGGACACCACAGGGAGACTGCGAGGTGGCTGTGGCTCACTATCTGGAAGATATGAGTGAACTGGGCAATGTAAGCCTTGGATCATAAATACATGTTGGGCTCTGACTAACATTTACAAGAGCCAAAAAGAGACTGTGGGCTTGATTTCAGAAACTTTTAGGACATTTCAAGCTGTCTGCAAGATGTCCTGTTCTCTCCCCCCTACTCCCCACCCACTTAAATTGCAATCATATATTATCAGAGTGACTCGGAACAGGCTACGACAAAAAACCATCTTGTCTTTCATTTAGGCTGAGTCATCCACCACTGAGCTGTTGGGATAGATTTTCATATGGGTGCTGGGATTACATGCACTGTGCATTTGAAGCAGAGCTGGAGGCAAACAGAGGCAGATGGAGGAAGGTAGGAGAGGCTGTGTGCAGCCCTGCAGGGTTGCCCAGGCAGGGTGGGGGATCCCAGGGACACCCTCCTGACAGGAAGGGAGCACCCCAGGGAGGTGACACCCCATTCCTGACTTTCTGTGACTCAAATTTCGCTATGTAATCTCTGCAAGCCCACAAGTGGAAAGTTGTGTGCAACTGGAGCTATTTTGCAATGAGTCCCAGGTGTTGAGGGAGTTAAACCTCTCTAAGATTTAAATTGATTTACACACCACTTGCCTTAGTGCTGAATAAARAAAAAAAGCACCTTGGCAAGATTCATACTGATAAGGAAGTATCCTGTTAAATTAGTACTGATAAGCACTCTGCACGGGTTTTCTGAATTAACTCTGCGTGACCCAAACAAAACGTGCTCAGGGATGTAATTGTATTGTGCTCGGATCTCTCTAATAAGACTTCCTCCTTTACATCTAGTTCAGGGGTCAAGTGAACGCTGTTAATGCTGTGGAAAGAAGGACAGGGGTAGTGTTGGAATAGGGCTGGCACCTGGCTAGGAAGGTGACTGGGTCATCATCTGGAAGTAGGTCTAGGGATGGCTTGACTGAAGAAAAAGGCAGAGGCTGTTGAGAAACAGATGCTCATCTGGTAAAGCAGGTGGGCAACCATTCCTGCCAAACTGCAAAACACGGGGGGCTGCTATTTTTAAAGCACAGAGGGTAGTTATAACTTGGAGGAAAGGTGAGAAATTACTTCTGAAACATCCAACTTTCAATTTGTTTATCTTAAAGAATTTGTAATGCTTCTATATCTGAATTTCTGTTATAGAATAGTGAGCGATTGCTCATGTGAAGGTCATGGTTTATGTAGAGAATGCAGAGGCAAAAATCTGCTCATATCTAATCCTGGCTCTGAGACTGATACAAGCTTTGACCTTGAGCACATCACTTAACCTCAAAGGAACAACTTGAGGATTCATTAGCTGGTCCTTGAGGAGTGCTTTGAAGATGAAAAAGGCTTTATAAGTGGCGAATATTATTATGTGTTCTGGGACCTGGAAATTTTCAATGTTTGTATATATAACAATTTACAGAGGATTTGCTACATAAAAGAAACGGTAAACTTTGCTGAAAATTGCTAGAGTGCAGATAAGAACTGTCTTTTCCAACTGAGTGGATTTTTCATTGAAGTCTTTCCCTTCCTTTCCATAAAGCCTTTACAACATGAGTCAGGGATGACTGTTTCACTTGTTTCAAACGGAGTGGTTGCATTGGTCACTTGTTGGTCAACAAGTGCACAGGTGAGGGAGAAGGTTTACAGGGAATATGCTCCTGAGCTACGCAGTATAGATCCACAGTGTGGGCTCATCCCCAGCCAGGAGGTTAGATAGGCTGTGTGAGGTGTATTCCACAGAGACCCTGTGCAAGAGGAATGCAAATCAGCACTCACCAAAGTCTCAGTGCCCTGTTGACAGCAGATATTAAAGTAAGCAAGAGCATGGAAGCATTGACAGTAAGGAGGTGGTTAGCTCCATAGGCTTCAAAGGGAGATTATGCGTTAGCATCATATTAGGATTTCTCCTTTGAAACAGCTTTCAAAGAAGAAGGCAGCTGCACAGAGCTGGTCTATGCTGCATATTATAAAATAGATTTGTATAAATGTATAAACAGGATTAGGTGGCATGATGTCTTTGACAAAATGGGTTTGAACCCTAATGCAGGGGGTCTCTCACCTTCATAGGTCCTGCCTTTCAAGTTGGTGATAGTGCTACTGACAGCAGCAACGTTAAGTTTGTGTGCTGATAAAAGAGAAGAATCGTCACAAAAGCAGTAACTATTTAGGGGTACCCTAATCCAGCAGTGAGCTGGGTGAGAGCATGGTATCGATTACCCAGCTGAGCCTGCATCCTGCTGACAAGAAAGATCGTGATGCTCTCAGAGGCTGAACTTCCTAGCTTTTAAAGATCTATCAAAGACAAATCTGCTTCTGGACCATGTATTCTTATTGAATTTCTATTATTGTTGATACAGCATGCATGGTGTCTACAGGCTATGAGTGCCCAACGGACTTGAGCTTGCTGCTTCCATATCAATCAATTTCAGGCATGTTTTCCCCTTAATCTGGGTGAAATTGGCTGGCTCAAATCCTATATTCTCCACTTAATCAAATTGCTTATTGAAATCAATGGAGATTCTGACTGAGTAAGGACCACCTTGTTTGTCCCATCGCCTCTGCAACAGTCATGCCCATTTGTATAAACGAAATAAAGAAGGCAGAGTGTAAAGAAATGGAAATTACACAAGGACATTCAAGCATACAAGGAAAAAAAATAAATGAAACTGTATATTCCAAAGGTGAGGGCACTGAATGTTGTTTCTCAATGAGACTTTTTCACTTTTTTGCTTGTCTGATAATAGCTGATTTGCTATGAGTTCAAGAAACAGGGGGAAGAAAAGGGAGAATATTTTACATACCAGAATAAAATGCTCCCTTGAACATGTAAGGGTTTTGCTTCTCACACAGGTGCAAATCCTTTCTGCCTCCAGAGAATCTGCTCAGAAGTGGGACATCAGGAGCTTCCAGTAAATAGTTATTTGGAGGTCACACTGGAAAGGCAAAGCTGCAGTTAGGACAAGTAGGTATGTTCATTTTTGAATCTAAAGAAAACCTAAACTGCTGGACAAAATGGAAACAATATCTGGAAACTCCTTATGAGGCTCTTCTGTTCTCTCTCATCTCACATTATTTTCTCACTGACCAGCACCAGGAAAAACATCCCACTGCAAAGGCATCTTTTTCTGCTCCCCGTATTGTCTGGAAGACTTGTTTCCCATTAGGCACAATTGCTGGCACTAGGACAAGTGTTCGGGCTCCGTACATCCCTATTCTCACCCCCACTCCACAGTTATCCAACAAGTTGCAAAGTGCTCTGTTGTTCTCGGGTTCGAATAAACACACGGACACAGCTGTCAGGGTTCTCCAACAGGCAGAGGCCAAAAGGGAGGAAGAAGAGAGGAGGAAGAGAGAGCCGGCCTCTGCCCTCATTTTATTTATATGTTTTCCAAATCCACCGTGGATTGGAGGATGGGAATACCACCTCCTGCTGTCCACTGGTTAGTAATAATGTCTATCACATAGGTTAGGAATTCATAACAATCTTTGCCGTTAGGTCAACAATTCGTGTTTACACAAAAGTGCGTGAGAAACTATTTCGCTGAACCAAAAACACTGCACATCTGAAGAACTGCAAAATGCAGGGCCACAGTGCTCTGCTGAGGAATGCTCTCAAGCAGGTACCTTCTCTTCACTTGGGCAGCTCCCAGCACCATGGGACTCTCAGCCTCTCCAGGGGATACAACTTACAGAATGAAAAGTACAGAGACCCGTAACGGAGTGAGGTTATCTCAACTTACCTCATCACAAATGGGAATTTGTGGGACAATTATATTGTACACAGCAGGATATGTGAGTAATCCAGCATCTGGCACAAGCAAACAGTAATACCTGATCTGGTTGGAGAGAGAACCGAAGCATGGAGAACATTTAATTATCTGCACTATCTTTAGAACACCCAAAGTATTTTTGTACTTCCTATTACCTCTGTAGCAGAGACTTCATTTTTCCACGCAAAAGATCTTAATCACATAAAATGCTCAATTAGAACCTTAATTTCCATTTTAGAAAATAAATACACTGACTTGCTCTTAATTTCTCTGACAGTCCTCCCAAAGTTTTCAATAGACACTCCCAGTTCTCTTCCCATTAACAGTGTCTATGGGGACCTTGAACACCAGACTTATTACTGCTGGCCTCTGCAGCTTTATTTAAAGGAAAAAAACCTAGGTCCTCTGCCAGGCCTGCCTTCCCTCAGCTTCTCCCTTGAATATCTCTCCTGCAGACATCCTGGAGGACAGCCAGACTGCTGGTTGGAAAGGTCTATGTTATAGGAACTGATTTTGGCAGTCAGAAACTGGATATGTTGTAGTGAAATTTGTTTTGTTTTAGAGCAAACCTAGTATGAAAGGAAAGCACCCGCTCTGGACAAAGGTGGGATCATATGAAGCAACCAATATTACTAGGAGTGGGATAAGCAAAACTTGGCTTTATGGAGCCAGAGAAACAAATGGGGAAAGGAAAGGGGTCAGAAAGGTAGAGAGCTGGGGGTGAACATGATGCATTTGGGGGCAGAAGGAGGGAGGATGGGGCAGCAGGGGCTCAGGGGACTGCCAGAATGGAGATGAACGCAGCAGAAAGAAAGTCCAAGAGGGCTCCCAGGGGCTTGGGCGTGTGAAATATACTTGGAGGCTGTGACTACAGCTCCTTGCTGTGGGGCAGAGAAGTCTCTCTATTTTCCCAAGAGTGGATTGAAGCATGGGACAGGCTAAATGACTAGGCGTGAGGATCCGGAATCCACTGGCACACTTTTACATAGAAAACTGTGGTTTGACCAGACAGATACTGTCTTTTTTCAGCAGATCTGGAATCTTGATTTCAAGATCATACTCCCTCTCCAAATCACTTTTGGCCAAAAATTTGCAATGGAAAAAAAAAAAAACAACATAGAAAACTCCTCTTTCCCCTCCTTCCACAAGCTGTTGTACTGTAGCTACAGTCACTCCAGAAATCTGTGGCCACACTACATGCCAGCTGAATGTCTGCTGCCTGTGGCTGTCCTTAGAACTCCAGTATGGGCAGAAACCTACCTGTGACATAGCAGTGTACTCTAGCAGGAGGAATCACTCCAGCACTTCAGCTTGTCTGCACAGCATCATGCAACAGCATATACAGAAACCTGAACAAGCTTTGGCACTCTTGCAGAGACTCTTAAAGGAATGCTGCCATTTTAGCAACACCTCTTGCATGGCTCCAGCAACCCACCTCTCTCCAGAGCTATCAGCTCGGGCAGAGGTTCATCTGTAATGTACTTATACTGTCTGCAGCTGGCTTGCAGTGCAGGTATCTCTGCACAGTGCTGCACTGGGCTGGGCAGATGTCCCCTCCCTGGGGACAAAAGGCTGACCTCAAGCTGCAGAGGCTGGCAGCGCTGAGTTGCTGTAAGTGTGTGTCCGGCTGCCAGCAGGGATAGTCACGACAACCAGGGACATCGATGGAGAAGACGTCAGAGATGACATGCAGCACCAGAAGACATGTGATGGTCTCAGCAAGGCTGGGGTGAAGCCTGATGGAGTGGGCAATCCTAACAGAGAATGGCTGAAAACAGAAACCTCTCTTTGTGAATGAATATGTAGCATCTGTGGAAAAGTTCAAGGAAACATGAAAAGTAATGAATCCTAGCTAAATCTCTAGGCATTATTGTAACACCATGTGTCATACTATTGCAAGCCTCTTGCAGTGCAAATCTGTATTTTGAGCAGTAGGCATCAATCTGTTTAGGGATGAAATTATAAATAAGCAGATAACCAGTACATGAATAAAACAAATTGAAGCCTACATGCATATCAAAGGAATCTGTGACAAGTGACATCTTTTCACATGGGTGAGTGGAAAAAGGAAAAAAAAAAAGCCAAAGAAATTTAAAATAACAAGACATCAGGCAAGCTAGAGTTGACTGCAGTAGGATAAAACACTTTCTTGATGTAATATCACTGCCTTTCCAGGACTTACACCTGAGACTGACTTGGCCCTCTTATTTAATTACATGCTTATACACCATCATGAGACCTCATGGGAAATCTTGCAAGATCTTTTGACAGATATTAAATTAGCATTTGCCTTCACTGTAAATATAATCTGATCAAAAACATTTCATGTGTGCAAATAAGCCAAGTTTGAAAAAGAATGGTTCAGCTATGAAAAGAAATAGCATCTCTAAAACCAGCCATTGTGGAAGAGGTAAATGATCTGATATTTTTTTCTTTGAAAATGCAGAACAGAAGGGTGATATGCATGATATGCTTGTAGACTCATCCCCTACATAACACACAGAGCCTTATTGAAATGTGGACACAGTTTCTCGATTATTTTAATGTGAGCTGCTATCCCAAGAACTGAGTGATGTTGTCTGGTCTTCTACAGCAAAGCAGCTGTTTCACCTCCTCCACTCTGCTTGTCCCAGGGTCTGTACAGCCGGGGCTGATCCAGCCTAAAGCACATCTTCTCTCTCAGGTATCTTCTGAGTGAGAGCCATTCCCACAGCTGACTCCCTGCATGGAGGCAGAAGAGACATCACATATGCCTTTTTTGGTGAAGCTGAGCTTCAGTACTTGTGTCAGGGTCCCACAGTGCGGTACCAGAGGAGTAAATAGACTCTTATCTGGAGAGCTGTAAGACACAGAGAATTACTCAAGAGAAAAAAATGTGAAATCAGGACAAATGGGAGCTTCTAGGAGTTTCTCCTCTGCAGTCTACCCATTAGCTGCATTTAGAGGTCCCTAGACCTATCCTTTGCTAGCTCCCTGCTCCTTCCTTGCAAACCTTGGCAAGGCAAGGCAATGCAACAGGGGGTACTCAAGGCCGTATGGTTTCAGAGCTGCTGACAAGCAGGTCTGAGATGAGTCCTGAATCCTAAACAAATCCCCCACCTTGCAAAGCACTCTCCTCAGCAGAGGTGAAAAGGACACAGGGAGAGGAGCACATGCTCTATGGCAGCGTCACTGGTGGGGCCCATGACCAGCAGGGGAAGGACAGAAGGGGTGACCCTTTAGGTACTTCATTTTTTTTGTTTTCTGGGAGTTTAATATTGAACAAATGCTGAACACTTGAGTCTTTATCCAAACTAGACATTCAACCCTTTCAAGCTTTTCTCATCAGTTAGGATATAACTCCTAACAATGGGGATATAACATTGATTTAATTTCACCAAGAACAAACACATAAAATAAATAAAGGTGCTGTTGAGTTTCTGTTACAACTTGACCAATTCCTAGTAGGAGGGAAGATTTTTTCACAGAATGAGCAGTGAACCAAAAGAACCCTATTTTTTTCTGATGCATCATATGACGACATAAATACATTCAATCTTATTGGAACTGCTTGTAAACAGAAGAAAAGCAAACGGGGGGGAAAAAGGGATGTTAAAGGACAGTGACTATGGAAAATAAATGATAATTGCTTTCATAAGAGATAAGAAAGGAGTAGACATAGCAAAACTATTAAACATGCAGTTTCATACTGTAGCATCAAGTTCTCTTAAAAGAGCCTGCCTTTTTTAAAATTTATTTCTCATATTTTTGTGACACTTCTTCATGATTTAGTMATTATGAAATATGTTCCACTAGAATTCCTAAGACATGAAGTGAGGACTCCAAAGTGAAGAGCTGGGTTAAAGTTTGGAAAAAAGCTAGGTGTTTCTTCTCTCTCCATACTTAGAGCAAATATACAGGTTTTTCTTCAGGATTTACTTCTGTGTAAAATAGAAGTAACCCATAATCCATATTTTCCTATAAACTGGAGAAGAGAGATCAAAAATATAGGATTATTTCTGTGTCTGGTAAAGGAGTGCTTACAGCAGCTCAAGTAGCTCCAATGGAAGGTAAATAAGGTGTATTTATTAATCGCACGTAGGCTGCCATAGTGATACAAACCACTGAATAGGGCCTGCTTTGGAATTCTGAAGGCAAAAGTCTCAGCTACAAGTCCAGAATATCTGATGGGGTGGAAAAAACATGTTTCCCTTAAATCATCTTAATATCATATTAATATATCTGGCACATTTTAGAGAAACCTCTGAGTTTCTCTAAATGCCAGTCATTTTTGTGTGGTCCCAGAGGTCAGGCCAGGTGGTGGCTTTCTGAGACTTTGGAACATCCAGGTCATGCTTCTTCTCTCCTATGTGGGAATTTGGAAGGGCATAGTTCAAAGCTCCCAAGCTTTAATACCCCACCTGGAAGTCACTCTGCCACAGCTTTGTTTTCAACATGCAGGTCTCATGTCACCTCTTCTAGGATGAAGAACAGCACAAGGACTGACAAAGGGCAGTGAGATTCCCAGCATTTGTCCTCCAGGATTACAGTGTTATTTTCTCTGTTATGTGATGTTTGAGGTCTGGCCCAGATGACACTACAAATAGTTGCCTTATCTGATTGAAAAAGGGAGGCTGAATTTGCTTTCAGGAGTTTATGTCAATCTTTACTTGAGCTGTGCTGCATGGTTTATCTCCTGGGGAATGCCAGAAGAGGCATGTCCAGCTGCTCTTCTCCTCAAGGAGGAACGCCTCAAGGAAAGATGAACCAGGGAATGGTTTTCCTTGAGGAAAATGAAGACTGACTGAATAATTTCGGTTTTTAGACATGACCAAGTACATAAGAATTTATCGACTATTGCTCCATCTAGATTTCAGGACACGGTGATGGGACAGCAAAACACTACTGCTGGGAAAGAAAATGATATCTTAGTAAAAACTTGGTAAGAACTGAGTTGGCCTGATCACAGCAGGTATCACATATTCCCCCTTCCTTACCATGAGTCTGCATGATCTCCCCCTGGGATACATTTTTGGGATGCTGGACACCACAAATGCAGACTCAGAGAGGAAGCAGACAGCGAAAAGTACATTAATATGCTTTCTTTTGTGGCTCACTGTTGCACTAGAGCAGAGAAATTTGGCAGAAAATAAACCTCCTTGTGTTCTAGCTGGTCCTCAGAGATCAGAGGGACTGGGTGAGACTGGATTAAATTGTTATTAGAACCAATTCTGCACTGTAAATCTGGTCACATTCAGTAAAGTCCCAGGTGCACAAATAGTCTGGGTTACACTGTAAGTCTGGTCTCATTCACAATCACAGCTTCACAAAAAGTGCAGTTTACCAATTCAACACTATAACTATGACCAAGTTCAATAAGAACTTTCATGATCCAAATTCACAAATAGTGTAGTTTACTGGAGGAACAGATGATAGATTCTTGGATTACCAGTGAAAAATTCACAAGACTTAGAAAATATAAGCATACAGCACTATGTACAAGTATTCCTGGGTATACTGCAATGCAGCCAGAGGAGCAAAACTTACCAAAGAGGCATCTCTGCTTCAGGGAGGAGAGAGGAGCAAGCCCATCACCCCGTCTGTGAGGTGGTCATATTCTCATCCTCTGCCAGGAAGGATTTCAAATGCCAAATTTATATTTTCAGGAGAAATGGAGGTGAGACTGTAGTCAAATATTCTGTTGCCGCTGTCATAAATGGGGGGGGGGAGAGGGAGGGCAGGAAGCGACTTTATATGTAAATGAGGGACATTGAGATTTACAAAGAGAGACATTATAAAGGTTGTGGGGGTTTGCACAAGGGCAGAACAGAACCGTGACACTTTTGTATCACTCCCTCTGCTACCTGGCCAATTGTAGTGATAATGCATCATAAAGGGTGATCCCCATCACAGGCCATCATGCCCATGGTAACCCCTTCACCACTCATCTCACAGCTGTAGGTCTCATTCCTACACTCTCATAGGTGTTTTCTTGGCCACGGTTGTGAGGAAAGCTGTGTCATCAGGGAACTTTTGCTGTTCCTGGGGAAAAAATCAGGCAAACTTTTTAATAGTCTTTTTACATAGTCTTTTATCCTTCTTTCCTGCACTTTGCCTTTGAAATTAGTGTTCCTGATACAGTTCTCACTGCCATGATTTGTATAGTCACTTGTCGTTTTGCCAGTTGCAAAAAATTTTGCTATCCAAAGTTTTCTACACCTATTTGCCACACATATTCTTACTATTTAGGCAGTAAATTGCTCTATCTTTTTAATGCCCTGGCCTGTTATTAATAGTTTTGTTTTATAAGAAGTATAATTTAAAAATCAGAACTTTCTTTGTGCACATACTCACCACACAGGTTCCTAGTCCCCAAATCTTTACACAGGAGAAATGCCAGAGTGTTTAAAAGACTAATTTTCTGTAAGAAAACATATAGAGTGATCTTTTACTATTTCTGCTTTAAGAAGGGTTTGCTCTGAAATCCTGAATATATACTAACACATGACTGGAGTCTATCACACTGTTTTGAACTTCTGCAAGAAGTATATAAAGATAGAATATTAGAGCTTTAGATCTTATTTTAAACCCATTTTTAAAGAAGGAATATTAAGAAGCTGACAAAGAAATTTCAAAGTCAATAAGACATTGTAAATTGTCTGTGTGAGCATTGGCACTGCTCACAGTGTGCAACATGTATATCCTTGCCTCGTACCATGAGTGAGATCAGGGCTGCACCCTCTCTGCTGAGTTCATGTTAAGGGTTACCCATAAGGGTAAAAAGCTATCTCAGCTAATTGAAAAAGAAGCAAGATGATTAATGACCAATGACATCCATCAAAAGAGAGAATACTCTCTTGAATAATTTAGAGTCTCCATAATGCCATTAATTATAAAATACATGGAGCAAATTCAGCTTTGAAAAATTGCTTTGACAAATGGCATGATTACTTTTTGTAATAATATATGTTACAGAAACCATATATTCTAGAAACATTGCTATCAAACTTAGTGATACCCACATTGTAAGAATTTCACTCCCATCCAGAGGAACTCCCAAAGGTCAGTGTGCCTCTGACTGAAAATGTAGCCCCATTGCAGTAATAGAAATTGTAACATTGACTTCAACRGAAACATGCTTTTCCCCATGTATTTTCAGAGGTAATTCAGCCTAACATGATGAATAGACCATCTGTACAGTCATGAATCTTAGCCACAGAAAACATTTAGAACTAAGAGAAAAGGAAGTTGTAGGACCTTTTTGAACCAGGCTCCAAAGGGCTGGTATTTCACCGTCATGGGTAATAAGAGAGAACTTGTGATATCTAGAAAAAACAGATATGTTTAATAAAGAAAGTTGAAAAATACTCAGTTCTTCCTAGAAAGATTCAACACACTGGTAAAAAAAGAGCATGATTCAATCCCAATAAAGTGCTTTCAAAATACATGTGCATGTCTGTGCAGTTTGGCATGAATCCTTGCATGTCTTTTCCAAAGAAATACTCCAGATCTGGAAAAGAATCCACATTTATTTACAATTCTAAATCAACAGATTATTTATCAACCACATAAATAAAGGTGATTCCATAGAATATCAAGATGCAAATATCTGTGGTTTTTTATTTCTGTCATTAACTTTTAATTTTATTTTAATTATAAACATAATAGTCAAACATTTATTTGACTTATGGTAGTACCTTCCTCCTATGAGGTGCTTATATTTCTATGGGTTTTACTGTAGAATATAATTTGGCTATTGTCTATTTTTGGGAGGAACTTGTAATAGGACGATATTATTTTTACAGACATGCTAAATATTAATCCAACCAGCACATAGTTTATGTTATCCCGAAATAGAACTTCCTGAAGGGAACTACAATGGTTTCTTCCAAGAGTACAATTTTTTTCTGACTTCCCCCAGTACGGAAGAAAATTTCACAAGAGCATATTTTAAGAAAGCTGCCCGTATTCATAATCTTTTCCTTGTCTTGCCTTCAGTTTTTGTCCCTCCCTAATAGTTATTGAGTTATTGAGTAATATTGCTACCATGTTTTTAATTCCTCCATGCAGGCAGGCAAGCTGGTTGAAGTTAAGAAAAAATGATCTGCTTCTCTTTCATATCAAAACCCTTCATGCCATTGTGGTGAGGGAACAGGCTCTTGGCTGCATCTTTGGAGAAAAGCAGGGCAGTACTCAAGGGGCTGCAAAAGAGCCCTCCGGAGCACAGGCAGCACAGAGGCAGTCCTGGGCTTTATAAATCCCCATGGAAAGCAGGGGATTATCTCAGACTGCAGTTGGAGAACACCTGCTAGAGAAAGCAGCTGTAGAAGACAAAAAAGGCTGACATGCTGGCAGGAAGGAATTGGTGACGTCACTGAATATTACATTAAGAAGCACTAAGGGGAACACAGAAGAGCAGCACAGTGTCAAATATCTAGAAACATCCTAAAAGTGGCTGAAGGACCCCTGAGATGTGGGAGAAGCGGGCCTGGAGCTTGGAAGCAGCAGGGGGAAATGAGGGCACTCAATGCTTCGTTTGTAACTGGGAAAGAGACCCATCATCCATGCAGGGAAGGGAAGCCACAGGCAGTGCTGTCTCTGTGCTGTGTCAAGCCAAGTACTGGGGCTGGTCATGGCACCTAGCACCCTTACAGGTGGTGCCCTTTCACGTGGTGCTGCTGCTTGCCATCCACTCACAGCTCCTGGCTGAGGGATTACTACAGGATCATTTCAAAGCAGAGAGTGCACCTGCATTAAAATGTTCATATTTTGTCTTCTGGTCTGTGTCAGGCAGTGGTAGAGCTGGGTGCTGCAGGATTGCTTTAACAGCTGGGTGCTGTAGGATTGCTTTGACCTGGGAGCAATGCTGGGGTTGGGACTCAGTTGCTGTTCCATCCCCTTCTGCTGCCAAAGCTCCAGTCCATCCAACCATGGCTGTAGGCCCTGTTGTACTGTACTGTGGGGAGCTCTAAATATTTCCTTCCTTGTGGCTTCTGCCCCTCATGTGTCCCATGAAAAACCAAAATAAAATCACCATAAAATCCATCCTGCAATAAGGCATCCCTCCCTCCCTGTAGGGTCCACCTCTCCTGCTGGAGAAAGTAGTTAAATGTTTAGTAGTGGAGAATATTAAAGGGATATAACACCCTCTAATTTTGCAACCTTACTTTTGTAGATTAAATCTGAATGTTGTCAGTTGTGGTGTATTTTTTTGCAAACCTGCTACATTTAAATATGGAGCCTGTAATTTAGAGAGTGGAGTAGATGCTTAGCAGTGCAGGGAAACATGCACATAAATGACACCTGCTTTATACAAACCTCACACTCTGTGTACAGACAAAGTTACAAGAGAGGCATTTGTTGAGATCTTTGTTTTTATTACATAAACACTCGGACAGGAGAAAAACCTGCCTCGATAGGCTGATTTGGAAATATTTTTAAATATCCTGCAGGCATATAAATTTTGGAAACTCCACAGCAAACAGTGGCTTCCATATTAAACATACAGGAATTGATGTGTTTAAAAAATACGAAGGCTGTGATACAAATCAGCATGTCAGGAAGCTAAAAGTTACAATGGTGCTAAAACCTCCGTCTCAGTTTAGGTCCTGGTTGCTCAACACAATGCAGAGCACAACCCTGACTACATCAGTTGCCCAACAATGTATTTCCCCTCAAGTGTTTCTTGCTATCATGAGAGTTTGTGCACCAACTTCAAAGTTATATAAGCAGCTATTTCTGTATTTATGTCTGTAAAATTTATCCCAATATTAAAGTGGAAGTAAAATTTGGTGGTAGTATGTATGGAGACGTACTAATAAGGTGGTATGTCGGCCAATTCTTAGAGTAACCAATTCAACTGCTTTGAAGTTTTTGTAAACAGATACTTGAATGCACCATGGAGATGCCGTGGCTGAAATCCTACTGTAAATATTGTTTTCTCACTGGAGAACATTGCTAGGTTTGCAGTCACAGCTAAGATGTTACTTGGCAGTAAAATCGTCATCTGAATTACAATCCAATGTCATTATATCATCTGCAACATCTGTAGTCAGGATATATTTGGCATTTCAAGGTTGGGAGGAGGGAGAAAGCATCCTCAATAACACAGCAGTGTTGGGGCTTGGGAAGAGTCACAGGGGAATTAGGTTGCCTCCAAACACAATGCTGCTTTCAAATGCTTGTTGTGTGGTGGGGAATGGCCTCTGGAAACTATTATTTTAGAAACAACACCACAAAACATCCTTGTTTGGGGGAAACTTAGGACAGTCAACTGTAATTGCAGGATCCAAAGAGGAGCACAAATAGCAAATCATGATGATACTGCTGAATGCAAGAGAGCAATGGTTTCAGGTCATGCACAGCAAGTAGACAAGGCTTCCGAGGGCCTTCAGGACAGAACTGGGATCATCTGTGCAGGAGGATAATTGTAGAAGAGGCTGTGCCTATATTAGGCTGAAACAAAAAGCCCCATTCATCTTTTGGTGTTCTGCCTCTGCACAGGCTGCTGGTTCCTGTCCTATGTCCGAATCAAAGGAACTAAAAGCCCGGTCCTGTTCCTTTGGATTTATTGCTGCAGTGGGATTTCTTCCTCCTGCAGTCAGAGATAAGATTTTATTTTTGCCTGAGGCTCTTAGATCATGAGGCTGGCTTTGTGCTCATCATTCTGTGTCATTCACTCCTGTTGCTCACTTCATCCTAATGAATAACAAGGAAAAGAGAGTGACTTGTAAGCCTAAACCCACCACCATGACCATTCCTCGTTAGTGATTGTCATTAAGGTATATTGAACTTCTCTCCTGACTAGAGGAAAACAGTTATTATCATGCCATTTACTTCGTTTTCCTAATGTCTATTTTGAGTGGCAGCTGCAATATATATTTTATAAGGCTCACTTCATTTCTGACCACTATTAGCAAAAGCAGAATAGCAGAGCATGTACAAACAAAAAGGGGGAGGAATGAGCTGTCAAAGAGTGAAGATGAGAGACTCTCGTTGATCCTTAGCCATGCTGCTGCCAAGCAAGAGCCTGATACATTGCAGATTTTTTAAGAAATTCATCATAATCCTTGGGGTAGAACATCCCTGCAAGCAGCTTGAGTCACCTAATCCACATATGTTATGCTCTTAGTTTTCCAGGCATACCAGAATTAAAAGCATATTTCATACGTATTTTCTACTGAGCCTATTTATTTTTTTCCTGATGATGTTGCTTGGAAGATGCAAGCCTTCCAAAGCTGAGAGAACTGGCAAAACGTACCTACAGAGGTGCAAGGATGTTACAGCATGAAGCAGAGAAAATGAGGCTCTGGCATAATAGATAAGGGGGGAAATGAAGATGTGCCTTTCAATTAAACATGTTTTTCAAATATATTTAATGTTTTGCTGCTGGGTAAAATAGCTTAATTATGTCTGATGCTTCTTGACAGCTGCAGAAGTGAATGAATGGAGAACAACCTGCTTTCTCAACGATGCCCAGGTAAAAATAAGATAAGAAACAGTGATAGGTCCATTCTTCACAACTATATTGTTTCAGCTGAAATATCAGGCTCTGGAGGATAAAGAAAAAGCCAGCTTGTTAGTTATAAAATGATTACTAGGAAAATTTTGTCACAATTCTTTTATTGGACAGCCATTAAGACTACCACCCTAGCCATGAAGCTCCAAGGACCTTGCCAGTCCTAGCTACTTAAAACAGTCCCCTTCTCCCAGCATTCAGTTGCACAACATTCAGCCTTACCTAACAAATAAGAGTTAGAGCAAAACTCTTAAATAATTAAAATATTAAGTGAGAAGAATAGCAAAGGAGAACTCTAGGAGGCAATATAGTTGATTTCTTCCTAGAGTAGAACCATCTTTATCTGTATTATCTTGCGCAAGTGCTTCTCTAGATGCTGTGCAGGGAAGGTCAGGGGTGGACATGTCACAGCTGGCTTGCTGCAAAGCAGATTTTCCTAAGTCACTTTTGTGGTAACTCGGTCACATTGCTTCCTTTCTACTCCCAATTAATACTGTCACTCTTCAAATAAATGTCTTATGCACCTAGAGAATATTAGCAAGCTCTCCTCATGCTTCTCTTTTTTGGACGAATTTTACCAAGTCAGTCCTGAAGCAAATGACTGGTCCTTCATGTTGGTCTCTGCCAGCTGTTCCTGTCTGAGGGTCTCTGCACTGTGGTATCTGACAGCCCTCCTGGTAATGAATTCAGCAAAGAGACATGCTTATCTAAGAAATGACAGGCCGATCTGTTACTTACTCTTCTGTAAAGACAAAAGTAACTGTTTAGTATCTGTGTCCTGCATCTCTCCTTCCCACCAGACTCGAGAGTACATTACCATGCTCTTGTTACTTTTGCTGAGGTCAGGGCTGAGGCAATGCATATGGCACARAGGGTGCACGTGCAGAGAAAGTGGTCTGGTTGATTTGGGGTTACGCCATCACACACTTCTGCCACCTGCACTGACCGGCCTCATCGGGGGGACCCTTTCTCTGCTGGCTCTTTGTAACAGCACTTCGAGGGACAGAGCTGCCTGCCTCGTGGGGAGGTGCCAGCAGCCAAGCACTGCTGGGCAGCCCCGCTGCCTGTGAGCAATCGTGGCTCTCACGGGGGGAGATTCTGGCCATAAAGTTACTGCCAGCCACCCACCACAACAGAGTCTTGGCAGCTCTGCCCACAGAGATGCAGCTAGGTGCAAAGACATGCATTTTTTCCTTTATAACAGTGTAATGCAGTCTCAAAGGCCATCAGCATGGAGGAAGTAAGAGAAACCAGGAAACTAAGATAGGCATGGATATTGTTTTATGTATGCATGTGTGGACATGGTATTTGCATATTTCTTTCAATTTAGGGACCTTAGTATCTTAAATGAGACCAACTGCACTACAATCTAGTGGTGTTCCCAATCAGACAGTAACTGTGTTTTTTTACCTGAAGCTCCTTTATGCTCATCACGTTCCCTTGTTCTGATACCATAATAAATTAAAAATAAGAAGGAATAATGGAAGTAGATATTTGAAATGCATTACCTTGAGTATATCTTTTTCTCTGTGCAATTTTTCACAAGTATGACTGTGAAGGTACACAGGGGAGCCAATAATCTGAACGGCTGCTTTAAGTAGGATTTAATGTTTGTGGGATTGTCAGAAATAGGCAGTGGCTCATAATGAAAAGATTCAGATTTTGAACTGCATTGCAATCAGATGAATGGCCTCAAATGAAAAACAGGGCTGTGAAGCTGTGCAGTGTTGAAGGTGGCCTAAGTTCTGCATTCCTATAGTTTTATAATTACCCTATATTTTTAAGACTGGCTGTAGTAACATATGCAATGATGTGCTAACTTTTCTGAATCATACATCCAGTATAACTGAAATAAAGCTAGATTTCTATCTCCTATGTGTATTATATATTTTTAAAAGAATTATATTCATGAAAGCTCAGTAATTCCATAATTATTATCTCTAGTGAACATAATATTTATGTTAATAGGATTTCATTTTCTCAGATTCATTCAATATCTTCAAGTATTCAGTGTGTGTCTTTCTCAGGTTTTAATTCTATAAATGGTCTGCTATTTTCTTAGCATGCTCAATATTTTGAATTTTCAAATAAAGCCAGATAGATCATATTGTATGGAGCCTCTTGCTAATGTAAGTATGTAAGTATTTCTGCATGAGAATTCGTTTGAGAGATTTTGAGTTTGGTATATATTCTTAGATGAGCGTTTGAAATCCATTTCCTTCATGCATATACCAAATTACAAATGTAATATTACAGCTATACACACATATAAAATTCAGCAATATATGTAGGAAATACTGCACACTCAAAAATATGTTGAGCTTCAGAGTTATTTACAGCAACTTTTTTTTCAATTTTCACCCCATAAATCTTGAGAGCATTTGCTGACGGAAAGCAGGCAGGAAGCAGAGAAGCAGCATTTTTTGTCTTTAGGGTGCTTTGGGATGTCACCAACTGGCTGGACATTGGCAAATTTTGGTGTCAGGACCAGACAATGCTAGCCCAAGGCTGGGACAGAAAAAAGGCTCCCCTTAGCCTCTGACCTGTGGCTGTGTCAAAGGAGCCAGGACAGGAGGTACCAGCGGGTGGCAAGCACAAGTGACGGGTCTCTAGGGTCAACAAGAGCACAGCCTCCAGCAGAGTGCATTTTTCACTAACTCAGCAAGTTTTCGTGATCTGAAGGCTTCACTATTATCATACAATTTTCATTAATAGTCTTTTCTCTAGTCATTTATTTTAATGGCAGAAGAATTTTTCCCCTCTGCCAGCAGAAGGTGACTTATTCAGAGATATGGCAACAGGACCTGCATTAAGAAAGTTTTTGAGCAACCCCCTTCATAGCAATCATTTTCACTCATGAGCTCTTATCCCTCCTAAAACTCACCTGCACTTCCACTACTATGTATTTTGCTGGTGGATCTGAGTTAGGACTCATGCTCTTTGGGCTGCCTCTGCCAAGAGCAGAGCAGCAGGAGGTCCTGCTAACCTCAGGGCTGAACGTCCTTGTGCAGCCACCTGTCCACAGCAGCTGCAGAGGCAGCCCCCAGGAGCTCAGCTCTGAAATCAGTTAAGTCACCAAGTGAAGCTCTCTGATTTGGGCCTATGGATCTCAGTGTTCGACTTTGTTAGGTGATGGACCATATTCCAAATTGCTGGCACCCCAGCACTGAAGGTGCTCTGGCTGAAAGACAGAGTCTATTATTGAAGGTTTATTGCTAAATATACAGCTATACTGCTTTGGAGAGCCAAAATTGCATTTTCTTCACAGTCTTGTGCTTTGGTGGGCTTGTTCGAGATTTGGTCAGTGCAGTGTTGGGGTTCTGTGAGGTTACACTTGCAGATAAGCCCTAAAGAAGTAAACATGCGTTCTTCTTCTCTTTGCACATACCTTTTTGAACCTTCCTCCTTTCAGTCTGCCAGACAGGGCAATCAAGAATCCARCTTTACTGTCTCCTTTGATTGTATTCAGCTTGCAAAGGTGTCTGTGCATTCACAGAAGTCAGTGAAGGCCAGTAAAGAATGAAAAACTGCTGTCTCTGGATCAGCCCCCTCCAGGTGTCTGGGGTATCAGAGGTAGGCAAACACCTACTGGGATCTTTCTGGAGGTAGCCTGAAGAACCAAGAGGAGGCAGGATGTATTTCAGAGTGGCATTTGTTTCTGTTCTCCAGGACTTGCAGCCTTTATGGACTCCCCCAGAGCAGAAGGCTCACTTCAGTACAGACAGTGCATAAAAGGACACAGAACTAATAACACCAACAGCAGTGTGGAGGAGCAAGCAAGTCATTCCAGCACAGCAATTTCACTGCAAACATACATTCTCTTTGGAGGCTTGTGCTCTGGCAGACAGTGTCATGGCTTTTCAGGAGCTTACCCTAGGAGTGCAAAGACCATTAGGGGTAGCATTGCTCTGTTTCCAAAGTTCCTTTCCCAGTGTGTCTAAGAAGGTTGTATTCTTCGGCATGTGGAGTAGAGGATGTCTTCACCTTACTCTGGAACTGGTGGGAGCTGGAGGCAGAAGGCTATGTTACCAAAGACCTGCTGAATTTACTGAGGTGTGTAATCAAGCATCTGGAACCCCATGTTCAGAGTGCAATTTCAAACAGAAGTTAGTAAGCTGTAGGAAAGTGTAACAGAAAACTCCTCCCTTGAAGAAACAGACACATGAATGATCCCCCTTTCCCCTCTCCTTGGGACCAGGTCCAGAATCAAAAGCCCAGTTCTCCACCCTAGAGAGTATCACAGCTTCTCTCTGTGTGGCTATTCACTTTCTTGAGTATCCTTCATGAACATGTCATCTCCGTTAACCAAGTTCCCAGTATTCCTGCAGACACCTTTTCATTCCTGGTCCAGTATTCTCTTTCCAGGCATCAGCTTTGGGTATATGCTCCTGACATGGGATTTTCWGTGGAAGTAGCAAGCCCGTCTGTGCTCTTTGGGTATTTCCGTTCTTTGACTAGTGCCTCTGTGGTGTGAACTGGCACTGTCAACCATGCTGGAGCTGGGACCAGTGGGCCTTGCCAAGTTTAAACCTTTATTCCAGAGTGCTCCTGTTCCTTATTTTGCAATGTCAGACTGCAGTTTCAGCTGTGTCCAAGTCCAAAATGCTTTTTCTACAATAGTAAGTCCTGACGGTCAGTCACTGAGCAGAAAAGCAAAGTACAGCCACAGCTGTGCACACAGTACCTTGCTCCTTTTACATCTCTCCTGCTTGCTTTCTGAGTCACAGCACTCTGCTTAAATGGAAATAAAAAGCACTGACAGGAGTCAAGCCAGCAGAGGCAGGATGGCTGCGGCACAGCGCCTGTCCTCGGCACTGCCTCACGGATCAACAAAAGCACCAAGCAAGCTCCAGCTGCAGATGCTTCACCCTTATCAATGAAGTGCAAAGCAAGGAGCACTTTATTTAATTTTCCAGCTGCAGGGATTAATTAGCATTTAGCAAAGCACTTTGCCTGGTCCAATGGAGTACTCCACAGGTGGAGAGTATGGAAGTGGAATAAATAAAAAACACCAAGTCATTTTTCTTAAACAAGGTTGCTTCTCTGATCACAACCACACCACTCCTTTATGCTGATTGTCAGCTTGGCAAGGCAAACACATTCCTCTCTCACATGCTATCCGCTCGCTTTGTCCCTCCTGCTAAACACCTGGTGCACACAGAAAACCATGAACTGTCCTGTGTCTGCTGGAATTCAGATGTCTCGGCCTAGTGACTGGTGCAGAAAATGGAATAAGCACCTTGTAGCTCACAGGCATTCAGGGTCAGCAAGCTGCTGATTTGCTGTCTTTGGAAAGCAGAACACCGTGGTTGCCTGGTGGGGAAGAACAGACATAATTGCAGGAAGCCAACTAATTCATGCAAAATGAAGCTAATCATTAATGGTGGGGTACACAGCCATTCTTCTGCAGTGCCGAACAATTACTTCTAAGTCATGTTTCAAGGCTAACATGTAACAAGACGTGTGGCTGAGTAGCTGGAGCAGAAAGCATGTCACTGGGTGAGCTGATTTCCGTTCCCTTCCTTGCCCCTGCTCCTTCAGCTAGAGCAAGCCTACCCTCTCAGTCTGTCAAGATAATGTCGCTGGTTACTGATAAGTATGTTGTTATTAAAAGCAGAAATTCAAAGGATCAAATCTGTCTGGGGTTTCTGCTCACTAGATATTACTGCAATACAACTCCTTTGTGCCCGTGTTTGTCCTGGAGAGTGACAAATCCAGAGACCTGATTCTAAACAGGGGCACAACCACCCAGATCACAGTTGCAGTCAATCTCTACTCCTGTTACAAGTGATAAAGACGCAGAAAAAGAGTATAGCTGAAAGATGAGAGATCCAGAGTATGATCTAGCTTTGCCCCAACACATTTCAGTTCTGCTTTATCTTCACTTCTTCAATTGTTGAAAGCACAATTCAGTGCGGATTGCCACTGGAAGGGAAAGAGACATGACTCCTTCTAACTAATTTCCATTTCCTAGCGATAGTGTTCAGAAGAAGAGCATCATGAATATAAAGAGGGATAAGGTTTGGACACATACATGTCTCCGTGTCCCAACATCCTACATGCTACTATATGCAGCTCAGCTCTCCATATGTGTTTGTGCCCGTGTATGAAGTTTCAGTCACATTCAGTTTGGTTTTTCAGGGGTTTTCTGTCTTCTCTCATGGGAAAAAATTCTAAAATTAAATCTTCACTTGACATTAGTATTAGCAAGCAGCTGGCACTAACACAACAAATATGCTGAAAGACGCTGATACTTAAGTCATGAACAGATAGTACGTCAGTGCCTTTGTGCTGGGTGCCTTGCTTATAAAACCACTCAAATACTTCCTGGTGAATAAATTATCCAGCCAATTTCCTCCATTTTCCTGTTTGTAAATTGCTTCTGAGTAGCTTGTGTTTCTCTTGAATGTGCTTTTAGTAAATACATCAGGCTAAGGACAAGCAGTTTATTGTGACTGCTCGGTGTTTAAGACTCAAGCTGGTTTCATTCATTTTAATCTTATACAAAAGCTATTTCTATTTTTTGGATGGATAAAAGTCTCACAGAGCCTGATTTCTGGTGTGAAAACTCATTTCTAGAAGTGCCACATTTGTGTGTGACTATTTAGTAATTTTCATTTTGAATAATTTCTTCCATAAAATAATTCTGTCTTAAGCGGCTCAGTGACCCCAGATTAAAGGTTGTGCAAGCTCTGCTAAACAGTAGATGAAACCGCCTTGGAGATTCAGGAATGGCTGTTTATCACCAAATCTGTACGTTGATCTTTGGAGCCACTTCAGTGCTTTGTGTAGCTCCCAGGAGCCTCAGTCCAAAGCATGAATGACACCAGGCCAGAATAAACTGAAAGCTGGGACACAGGCCACACATCTCTGTGTGGAAAGGGAGCAGGGAGGATATGCTTCCCATGGAGATGGCTAAACCAGACCTTTCACATTCACAGGCTATCCCAGCCCACTGAGAACCTTTGCTGTGCTATTTGGAAAGGATCTTGCAAAGCAGCCACTGCTTTCAATAAGACCTGACCCAAGAAGGCTCACAGCAGAGCCTCTCCTGTGTTTCTGTCCCAGGTGTTTACAGAACAGATCACTAAGGGTATATCCTCAGCTCTCTCCTGTGGAGTTTTTTTTCTCTTACTTACCTTACTAAGCAGACAAAGCAACAGCTTCAGCTGCCCTGAGGTGCCTGTGAACACTCTGCTCTCACAGAAGATACTGAATGGGGCTCTTTCAGGCAGACCCATGGCTGAATAGGAAGACCACAAATGATCCCTTTAAAATGTATCATGTGTGGTGTAGGTGCCCTTTTGTCACACAGCTCTACCTCCTCCACAAACATCAGATGGGCATTACAGTACAAGAAGAGCCTTCTAATTAGTAGACACTGCAGGTGCAAGTGCTCCTGAGGTTGCCCTTGCTGACCTGGTCCATTTGCACACAGAGCAAGTTTAACATTACAGACCTGAACTGCACGAGCAAGTAGTGCCAGGTCCTCATCCACTGGCGTGTGTTATCCAGTGATGTGCCTGCTACCATATCCTACAGGGTCACTCATGGTGACGCTGCAATATGGAGTTTGGGACTTTAAACCAGCCGCATGGGGTAGGACAAGATTTTCTCTGTTCCTTATTTGAGATGAGGTGTAACTATAGCAGTTGGATATAAACTGCTCTGCAGCTTCAGATTTTCACCAGAGCACCAGTGGTTTTGGGATATTTTAGCTGTAGGCATTTGAAATATTGAATATTTTGCTATTTCATGAAGCTGTTTGGAAAGCAAATTTTTATAGTGTTGAAAAATATACAAATTCTAACAATTTTTAATCCAGTCATCCCCAAAAGTCGTTAAACACAGCAACCAATGTTCAAGAATATTTTAACAAGAATGTAAAACTATTCCTTCAAATAAAAACTGAAGAGTGGGTTTATTGGTATTCGTTAAGCCACTCAGCTGCATTCCACAAACATTTGTGTTTACCAGAATGCTTGTAAAAAGGAAAAAATGTTGTAAACATTCAAGTGAATGTAGATTTATACAAAAACTTTTGCCGTCAGAATATTAAAGTAGCTGCCTTGAAATGTCTCTCTTGATTTAGAAGGGATCTGATGAGGCAATAAAAATACTGTATAACACTAATCATCACTAGTAAAAAAAATCTAAATAACCCCATTGCCTTTGGTATATTTATTCTGGATTTATAGAGATCTGCTGAAACCAGATCTGAGCTTTTATTTTTACAAGCCTCTATTTTTTATTTAAAATGGCTTTCAGAGAAAACACTTTGAATCAAGTTCTGTCGAGTTTGTTTGTTCTGTGCTTTATAAAACCATTAAGAATGATTTAATCTGTGCATGACCGTGGGACTGAAGATAATGTAATAATAAGACTTACTAAAATCATATGAGAGAAAATTATGTTATGTTCCTGTGAAGTCAGGAAAACAATGCTACTTTATCTCAGAAAATGTCTCATTTTCAGTGAAGTTTGCTGGAATGACAAGTATAGACTGATGTGGTGTGTGGACTTGCATTATCTGCAGCCTCAGTGCTTGTCCCTGCACCCCTTCTGTGGGTCCTTGGGTCACCCTACAGTCACTGGCCTCTGGGTCACCCTACTTTCACCTTACTGTGATCCTTTCCAGGCTGCGTCAATTGTCTGGAAACCTTACATCATCCGGGAACTGTAGCTGCAGGACACCTCAACATTGCTGACTTCCTCAAAAGCTGTAGACATATTTTCTAGCCTTTAAGGTATGAAACAAAGATATCAAAATCTCAGCAAGCCCTAGATCTTCCAGTGGGAAAAAGCCTACCCAAGACAGCAGGGAGCCACAGAAACTATTGCACTCTTGGTGTGCTATCTAGTCACCCTTGTGGCAAGGAATCAGCAGTCCAAAAAGCTCTGTGAGAATAAACTCAAGATGTCAGTGACTGACCTGGGTTAGATGAGGCTCCCTCAACTGACCCAAACTCCTGGGGAACAGCAGGAGAGCCCTTGGAAATGGGGATGCAGACCAGGAATCCTTAGGAGAAAGTCGTCTCCATTTCTTTAACGAAATATGAGCCAAATGTTTCCAGAACAATGAGCATCTGAAACACTTGTTCCACAGGAAATTATAAAATTTCTTACAGTATATTTTCTTGATTTGGAATAAAGTTTTTCATTCTGGCAGGATTTCTTATTAAATGTGGGTATCTCARTTTGGATCAAAATATTCCTTTAACAAACAATTCTGAAAAACAACACCCGCCCTTTCTTCCTTTACCCAAATTTCCTTACTCTTGTCTATGACTACAGATAGAACAATTAATGTTATGCCTCTGCTTCACTACTAGTTTTGCTGTGTCTTTTTGTGATAATGGTATCACAATACAAAGAAGGGACTACATGGCAGATTCAGAGATTTCGGCATAAGACACCTTCAACTGACTTTCCAGAACTTTGAGGAAAGTACCTTAGGAGCCTGACTGCTACAAGCAGGTTTTCTTCAGGTGACCGACTACAGATTCCAGCTTCCTTCATGAGAACTGAGAGCACTTGGCCACGAAGTGTACATAATTTCCACAAGTGTTAAATTTGCTTAACTTTACAGGCCAGGGTATTTGACTACAGGCTGAGGTGTAACATTTAACCCAGGCTCCTTTTCTGAGTAGCAAAGAGGAACTGTGGAGGGAAATTGGCAAGAATTTTCTTGTTCGAACACTGGGAGGAGAATAATTGCTCAAATCAGTCATCAGACACAGCTGCAACATGTGTCCAGGTTGTTGCTGGTCAGATGTACAGTCTGGTCCATGAAGATGCCAAATCCAGAGCTCACCTTCTACATTTCAGGTGTGTTGATCATAAAGGGAGATGCTGAAGAAATAGAGTATCTCATCCTGAGGACCAGAAGCTGGATTAATTCACTGCACTATGTTTTCCACCTGTTCAGTAGAAAAATGGCCTGGATTGAATTGGAACTAAATGATTTACCTGTCTTTCCTGCACCAGTCATTGACCTTGTTTTTGAAAAGACAGTAACTAGAGAGTAGGTCACYACAGCAAGAGAAAGCTACAGAACAGGACTCTGCAAGAATACTTTTCCTTGAGTTAGAGACTCAATCCCTTTATCAAAGTACTTGCAATTCTTATTTCAAAGTCATGGAACTAATAACTAATAC
This sequence comes from Amblyornis subalaris, assembly GCA_018881555.1. NCBI lineage: Eukaryota > Metazoa > Chordata > Aves > Passeriformes > Ptilonorhynchidae > Amblyornis > Amblyornis subalaris. The sequence continues at coordinate 4,762,846 of JACAXG010000029.1, read as the reverse complement.
TGAGTTAAAATAATGAGATACATTTAATCAAAAGTTAGAAAACGTGGTAAATAGCCACTGGCAATGATATTTCTGATTACCTGTGCCAGAACAGGCAGTTAACAAAGCACAGCTACTACTCCAGGGATTTCACATTCCCAAGTGAAAACTGTAGCAAATACAAAATGGGTCAATGAATAGTACATTATTAAATTTCTTTGGAGAACTTTTAAATCAGACCCTGTGGCATGTGACTGCATCTATATATTCTTTAGTGGCCAGGACACAGAGTCAGTCAGGAGGTTAAGAGAAAAACCTTGCTCTTAACCTCCAGCCATTAACAGTTGGTTGATGAACTGAATCATGAGGGTTGGTTGGGCTTCTGTGAGCTGTAAACAAAAACCCTTGTGTAAATATTCACTCAGATAAGAAGTAAATTCACTGCACCTGCATTTCTGCCACTTCCGCCCACTCACGTGTGCTATAGCCACTGCATTTCAGGGTCATCTAATTGAATATTAAACTTGAAAATATGTGTTCTTCCACAGACAGCAAGCAGTCACCTTTGTAAAGGTATTGTTCTATCCGACCAAAGATTCGGTGAAAACTAATCAAATTATATGATATGTCACAATATGGAAACCAGTAAATTTTGAATATGGCAAGTTACAAGGAGTTTTTTCTGTCAGGAAACAGTGCTCAGCAAACCAATCCTATCTGTACTTATCACCACTGTGTCCATGCATATGGCCTCCATGTTTTTCATGAGAGAATAAAAATTATCTGTTTTGCTGGCAGTCAGATATTTCTGACAGAAATCCTGGTAGGACCAAAGCTTTGAAAAAGATTTGGCTACAGAGAGGGGAAGATGAATTTCAGCATCTTCAGGAAGAAGTCTGCATGGAAAGAACCCATGCAAAGATGGGTGTAAGACTGTTCTTACAGATTAAAACCATTGTCCCAAGCACCTCAACACTTTTTCTATACTAGCTAAATAATGTGTAAGAATGACCAACAGCACTGGGAAGAGGAGAGCATCCCATCCTGCGACCTGTCATCGGCACACTGTATCTGTTAGGAGAAATAGTTTGGGATCAAGAGCTGTTGGTCTGCTCTCTACACATTAAATGCTCTGCTCCTTCTACACATTCAATGTTCTGATTTCCTAATTGGATTAGGAATGACATGGTTGTCAGCTGAGACGTGGGGCTTTGTCTTTGAATTTCCCATCCACTCATTTTTAACAGTATCTTGAACTACTCTTGCTTTCAATGGGAAAAATAACTTACTTACAAATTTAAGGAAGCAAGACTGAAAGTTAAAAAAAAAACAAATAACCACCTTCATTTATATATTTCTATGAGTTATTTGCATTACTGTAATATAAAAGGAGAGGAAAAAAAGGAAGAAATGACTGGTTTAATCTAAACTCCCCACTTACATCATATCAAGGTTAATCAAAAGATCTCAGTAGGGATTCCTTCTATAATCTGCCCCTATTACCATTTTAGGGTTACTCTGCAGGAGTTCTGCTGTGTTTTTCATCCTTACTCAGAGGCAGCAGTTTTTTCTGTCTCTGTGTACAGTACCACTTAATAGATTGAGGAAGGAATTTCCTGGCATGTAAACAGAATAATGTAGTAGAGAGAGTAGATTATTACTTTTAATACATTTCCACTAATTGCATCTCAATTCTTAGAACATTTTGATTTCACCTACAATTTTCTCTCTGCTAGTTCCTGATTATGTCTTTTCCCATTTCATTATTTTCTCCTATTTCTTTCACTATTCTTTTGACCCCTCATTCCCCCTTGACTCCTTTGTATTTCAATTGTATGCCATGATTTTCTTCTGCCCCAGTTCCTTTCATTCCACTCCACTCTCCTTTATTAGCTTTTGCCTCTGTTTCTTTCTTCATGTCGTCCTCTTCTTTGTTCTCACATCCTTCACTTTTTAGCAAATTGCCACATTGGCGTAAATTACTGGGGAAGATTAGAGATCTATGTCCTTCGAGGATAGTGGAATTTATCAACAATCAGGTCTATGAATGAAAGCTAGGTTGTATTTCAGAAAAAAACCCCTGAAATGTTAGAAGAGAGAGAATTATTTGAAGATTGGAAGTCATCTTGGGAGTCAAGGTGATAGGCTCTACTTTGGCTATACTGCAGGCTTGGAGTGTGACCTTGAGTAAATTACCCAACCTTCATGTGCCAGGATGAGCAATTTACCTACCTGCTAAAATTACCATAACAATATCTCTGTCTTAGGAGTGCTGCAAAGTTTAATTAAGCTTGGTAAGCACTCAAACATTCTTCATTTAGTAAAATTACCATCATTATGCATTAACCCACCATGACATTTTTCAGGCAGTAGGTGTCTTAACTCCTCTCTTCTAGACTTGAATATGACAGTATCCTCCAGCTACATTTAGCCAATAATTAAATGGTTTTGGAAAATATATTAATTACAGCTGGAATTACAGCAACTGTTTGAAATCTCTAAAAGACCTCTGAATATCACAAAAGCCCTGAACAGACATGCAGCTGCAGAACTCACCCATCTCTTCTCCATAACACAAGTCCAAATTCCTCAGCTGACTGCATACATCTGCCTTCCTGTGCCTTAACCCACCTTTGCTTAGCATAGGACATACCACTCCAAGAGCATCAGATGTTACTTGATTGCAGACACCAATAAATTCAGAGACTCCATGTGGAAAAGGCTGCTCTGAGACAAACTTCTCCCATGCAACCTCTCCAAAATTACCTTCAAACAAGATGAGATGCTTCAGCTTCCACAGTAGACCTGTGCCACCTTTTTTATGATGGAGTTTCACCCCAGGAGCAAGACACCAGCCAGCAGCCCGCCATGCTCGCTATAGAGGGCATGACAGTGGGTCACAGGGCTGTGTCACCCAGGCTGTGGGGCCTCAGGGTTTCATGCCACCCAGGCAGCAGGGCTGTGTCACCCAGGCAGCAGGGCCACAGGGCTCTGTCACCCAGGCTGTCCAAGGTGGCCAGGAACCCCCCCGACTCTGTCTGTGTAGCTGTTTTTTCAGTAATATTACAATACATAAGAAACAAAATTACAATAAACTTTAACTTCACATGAGAGTCAGGATAATGGCAGCACTTTGAAATTAGGCTTGATTTCCACACTTTGCCTTGTATAAGCACCTATTCACAGTAATTCAACTATTCACATCAGAGAGAGGACTAGATTTTAACACGGCTTTGCACAAGCATTTTGCACAAATGAAATCCAGTAAATTCTTTTTATCAGAAGTGGATGTGCCTCTTTTGATTTATTTCTGATACAAACGCAGACTGACATTTTTTTCATAACTAAACCACACCCCTCAAGATATTTCCAAGTTACTTCTTTCCTCAAAGATCTGGATAATATCTTTTTTCTGAGACTCTCAGCTGACATGGCTTTCTCACAAATCCCTCCTCCTTGAAAAGGGAAGCTAAAGCCTACTTCTCCTATGCATCTCAAAGGCAAATTCAGTACCTTTTTGTCTGACTGTTTATCATTTCTTGCAAATACTCAAATCCATTTCCTTTGGAAAAGGTTTGTCTTTGTATGACAGGCATACAAATAGGTTTTATTATAGTACTCTATTCACTGGTGCATCTTAGCCTGGAGATAAAAAGGAATTCATTTTCTAGATTTTCCCCAAATGTCAGCTCTATATTATTAGAGTTCTTAACTCAAGAAGAATGGGCAAATGAAAAAAAATATGAACCAATATATTATATCTGACTTCATGTTAGTGACCAAGAGCCCGAATTTACCCCCCCAGTGAACTGAATCAAAGTAGAATCAGGATTGCAAGATTAGGCAGAAAAGCACCAAGTCATCTGAATTTCAATAATGGTAACATAGACTGTGCAGTCTTTTAAATATTAATGGCGAAATCTGCTCACTGACTGAACCATACTGCTGTGTATGCCCTAAAGGTCAGGAAAACTGGATTTTCTTTTCCCTCCTGTTTTTTTTCCCTTGGCAGTCTTTGACACATATATATATATATATATATATAAAAGCTTTTTTAAAAAAACAAAATCAAAACCAAAAAATTACATTATCACGCTAGGACACTTCTAGCCCTGTAAAGCAAAGAAGCCTCTCATGACAGTAAAGAATCAGTAGACAATAATCTCCTGATTGCTCTCTTCCCTATTTTTTTCTGCTGAGACTGGAAGGAAACCAGTCAGTGCAGGAACCTCTTCAGACATGATTGCTGTAACTGCTCTTGCCACCTTGGCCATTACCTGTCAACGTGTGATTTGGGTTTGTAGGACTATTATTCAGCCCTGTACAATTAGAGCCAGATCCCAGCTGATGGCTTCTTTCATGGAGGGTAGCCATGATGGCCCCTCCTATCTCCCAGTGGGTATTCCTGCTATGGGAAACTTATCCCTACTTTCCAAATTTCTCTTCGCAGTAGTTTGCCCACAGCTCAAGATACTTCTTCAAATTGTGCTGACTGGGAGGTATTCCAACMGTATGATTTGTGGCACCAGAGTGCTTTAGATGTGTCAGCAACTGCAGAGGTTTGTGCTGATTATCAGAGATAGGTAGAAGATGGGTAGAAAGCTTCACATAGTCAATCAAAGTCAAGGTAAATACATTTAGAAACAGAGTAGCAAAAATAAAGCAAAAATCCACTACTTGAGGATTCATACTGCCTGCTTCTTCCCAGTATCTCATCTTTGAGAGCTGGGTTGAGGAAGCAAGAAGTGACTCTAGCCACGGTGAAGGGGCGCCATGTAGCTCATGGCTTCAGGAGCATGTTGATCTAGGCGTGGAATGGATGATTATGCAGGGTGGGCAGCTCACTGGTCCTGCTCTYGAAAGGAAGCCTAACTCTTACCTTGTTAAACCACTGTATGCATTCCTGTCTTTCAGCACAAAGGAAATACAAAATGACACTTCCAGGAACCCCTTCTTTTCAGCTCACTACTGAGCTCCAGAGAAATTGCTTAAACTACCAGTACAAGCTTAGTATAAGTTTAATCGACTGTAACAGACCAGATGTACACAAGCCCTGGTCCTCATGGGGGACTTCAACCACCCCAACATCTGTTGAAAGGACAACATAGCAAGGCACAGGCAATCCAGGATGTTCCTGGAATGCACTGATGATGACTTCCTTCTCCAAGTGATAGAGAAGCCAACGAGGAGAGGTGCTGGACCTTCTTCTCACCAACAAGGAGGTGTTGGTGGAGAATGCAAAGCTCCAGGGCAGCCTTGGCTGCAGAGATCATGAAATGCGGGATCCTTAGATCATTACGGCTGTGAGAAGGGTGCACAGCAATCTCACCACCCTGGACTTCAGGAGAGCAGACTTCGGCATCTTCAGAGATCTGCTTGTGAGAGTACCATGAGATAAAGCCCTGGAGGGAAGAGGGGCCCAAGAAAGACAGGTCATGCTTAAGGATCACCTCCTCTAAGCCCAGGAGTGAGCTTCCCAACAAAGAGGAAGGCAAGAATAATAGGGGGCCTATGTGGATGAGCAAGGAATTCCTGGACAAAACTCAAACACAAAAAGAAAGCCCACAGAGGGTTGAAGTAAGGACAGGTAACCTGAAAGGAATATAAAGAAATTGTCCAAGCAGTCAGGGATCAGATTGGAAAAACTAAAGACCTGATAGAATGACATGTAGTCGGAGATGTCCAGAGTAACAAGAAAAGCTTCTATAGGTATGTTGGCAATAAAAGGAAAACTATGGAAAATGTCTGTCTTTTTCTCATGTTTAGTGAACTAGAAGTTGTTTTATCAAATACTTTATCTTTTCTCACAAAGAATACACAGAAATTTGCATTGAAAATACATTTTGTAGAGTTGTTTCTGTTGCCTTTGCTACTGTATCATTACAGCTAGAGTAATTTTGATTTTGTTGTGAGGAAACAATGGAATTATTACATGCTCTTTAAGCTATTTGTGTCCTTCAGCTTCTCGTTGCTCYACGGATCAAACAGGAATTACGAAGCACTGCTCTCAGGGCTCACAGGTGTAGGTGGAAGTTGTCCCAAACAGGCACTGTCCTGCTTTGCAACATCCTGATGACAACTATGGCCCTGGAAAGAGGGCAGGAGGTGCCTGCACATACTCAGAGAGACAGGTAACTAAACAGGCTGAAAGAACCCGAGAATATCTCTCGGAGCTGCCCCCAAGAAACCCGAAATCCAGGCAATCTGGGACTTTGGGTCATACTGATGTTCTTTGTTTTCTTTTAACTGTACTTAATGTGGTGAATAAGACAGTGCTGCTTGCTAAGAGTAGCACTGTCTGCTGAGTGCCTTTCTTCTATAAGCATCACCATTTGAGTCTGAAAAATGCTTCGGACACATGGCAATAATCTGGTAGACGACTTTTATGCAAGCCTTTGAGTATAGCTATTTGTGTACATACGAATGGAGAAACGGGAGGCAGAGAAGGAGGCTCTTAAATATATTCTCTATCATTCTTGCTCTTTATAAAGTCTAATTTGTAAAGGATCATTGAACTATAAGTCATTGCTGTAACAAAGTTACAAAATTTTGATCTGGAAGAAGATATCCATGAATAGCTTCAAGACTAATTTGTGGCTTTTAAATTTTTACTGACCATTAAAATACAGGTTAAACTCTTTTTTCCCCAGGAAGTTCTACCTTTTTTATCAGCTCTACTTCTAAGTAAAGTAAACGTCTCCACTATTTATTCTTAAGGCAGTGTTTGTGATCAAAACATAAACATATGGTATTAGATTCTGCAGTAAATGTAAAACTTCAGAAGTTAGGCATGATTTTTAAGGCTCAATGAACCCTATTAGGCATTTACTCAGCCCTGAGCTGTGCACAAAACCCAAGTACTAACCTGAAAGTTGCATTTCAGTAGATGACAGTATCTAAAAGTGTTTAACTCCCTGTTGTGAATCCATCCAGCTAAGGAGAGAAAATTTTAAAAAAAGCCCCTCGTCGCATATGATGGAATCTATTTGCCTCATAATTGTAGTCCTGGTTCTATAAAGAGACCCCCAGCAGTTCCTAATTGCATCTAGAAACCTCATTACRTTACACCAATTGGATTTTTAATTAGAAATGCAGATGGTAACTCATTTATTACTGTTGTAAGATCCAACTGGGAAAGAAATTTCAATTCGTTTTGGATGCATTCACCTTTTGGATGCTGCAAAAGAATGAGGAATGAGAATGGTAAAACTGTCTTTCAATAAAGATCTATTATTGCACCAAGGCTGAAGGTCACAAGAAGTAAGAAGAAAGAGAAGCATCTATGAAGCCAGCTTCAGAAAAATAAAGAGCCCTGCAAAGACCTCTGCCAGGATAGTCAGCTGGGAAGTTGAAAAGTGAAAAGCTAGCCAAAATGATTTTGTGGAGTTATTAATATACCCTATTCCATTCTTTCGAATGGAGAGAATGAAGGTAAGCATCTCAGCCTACAACTGAAATTCACTTGTGCCTATATTCCTTTTCTCACCGTACAGAAAAGAAGACCATAATGTCCTTCTTTATGCTGACAGCACTATAGACCCTGTTAAGTCTGTACTGCTGCGAGCTGATGTGTCCAGTGCCAGTCTGGATCCCGCTCCTGATCACGGCCATGGTAGAAGCCAGCAGTCTCTTGATTACACAACAGATGAGGTTACAGTGTTGCACATTCAGGGACCAGTGATGACAATGCAGACCATCAATTTTCTCTGTTTGCTTTGTCCTTTCAGACTTTAAATTCTTCAGGAAAGTGGCTTTCACTTACTATGTGTTTCCTCAGCCTGGAGCAAAGCAGACCTTGATGCAGAGCAAACAGACAGCAAGCTCCGCCACTACAGCATAGCTCTTCCCTCTGAAGGTGTAAGTGCTTCTGCCCCTTTTTTTGTTCAGCTGAGGCTTCTCATTTCACTCATTTTGTTTGGAATCATTTGCTCTGTTTCTTCCACTTGTATGCCATCAGGAAAAAGAAAAGTGTTGTTCTTTCACTGTAATGAAATCACTTGAAAATAAAATACCATTAGCTGGTGTCAACCTGAAGAGGCAAGCACTATCAGCATGTTGGTTACTTGGTACAGCAGCTGAATTGCTTCCTCTACAGACACATTTGTGTGTGTGAATCTCTGTCAAGTGGTCATAATAAGATGTGTTCTTGCCTGCGATTTCTGTGAGTACAGAGCTAGTCTCAAATCAGAAAGGAGTAACACAGCAACAAGGACACAGATTCTCTTATAGAGTCTTCTGTTACCCTTCAGGAAAGTACGGCCTTTCCTCTTCTCACATTTTTTTGACAGTAATGCTAAATTTCTACTGAGAGGTTGAGTGTTTAAAAAGAATTAAAAGCTTTTACTCCAATTTATAATGTGAGTTATTAGAAATACAGTTGTGCTTTCAGAAATACTTTGAATCCTTTACAAGTAAATGTCAGAGTCTGATACACGTTATTCTGGATAAGTGACTGGTTGCTGTGCTTTCTTTATATGAAATCAGAAAATTAAATACAGGCACTAGATAAGGAGCTAATCCTGCTACAGCTGCAAAGAGAGAATTTTCTTTTCTCTCTGAGTAAGACAGGAGCAGGAATAGCCTCACTGACTTCGAAAGAGCCGTACCCTTTCATTTTTAGTTATGCATGCTACTTCATGTCAGGAAAGGCTGAAAGTGCCATATATGATTTAGCTCACTTGATGAATCTTGTTTTAAGATTCTGGTGTTAGTTGTTTCAACATGAACAAATCTAAACCATCCAGGCTGCCTTTTTGCATTATATTTATCCTGTTTTCTTCCCCTATTACTAAATAAATATATAAATAAATATATATATATCTAAAAATAAATAAATGATCAATCCACTTRGTGTAAAGTTTTGCTCCAGCACAGGTATTTGAGGTTTACTGAAAGCAGCCCTACTGCTAAGATACTATTTTGCTGCTCTGATAGGAAAAAATGGCTAAAAAAAGCCAAATTATGAACTTCTGGAACAATGTCTGTTAGCATGGGCATGGTAGTCATGCTAGATTTTGACAGCTGTATTCACCACACTATTTGTCAGTTGTACTTGAGGTGCCACAGATCAAGGAGTCTCCATCCTACGTCCTTGGAGCTCAGAAGTAATCAAGGTAGTATCAAAGAGGAGAGATTGCCATCAAGACCAGCTTCCCAGGGGGAAGAATGAGAGGTGAATGAAAAGCAGGAAGAAAGGAAATAGCAGCGAATGGAAGAATGCCCTTTTTTTTTCTATTTGTATTTTCTATTTCTTTTGTATTGTACAAGGAGGACGGTACAGTGGACTCATCAGGGTTCTGCATAGAAACAGGCTCTTATCTGTAGGATCCCCACTTATCTTCACAGAAGTCACCAGGCAGTGAATGGCTCAGAAGCGCTCCTGCGGAAGCGTCTGCTGTACAGTGCATAAAGGTGAATGCTGCCTTGGAGAACCATTCTACTTATGGGCTTATAGATGATGATCCTCATTTTTGGATACCCAGCATGAAACTCCAGGAGGTRTAATGAGAAAACCAGCAATAAATTATTCTACATTTTAAGAAATGCATTTTAGAACCCTAACAAATGTTACATTGCATCTTTCTAAAGCTTCTGGCACTTGATAAACAAGCATGTTTACTAGCCTCTGTTGTGGAAACTATGCACCTTGGAGCTAGAGGCTGCATTAACCAGTTAAGAAGAAAGCCAGTGCAGATAAGAGAGCATTTTTACAGATTTCTCATGTCTGTTGCCTTGATTTCCCAAAAAGGTATCATTATAAAATAAACAGTTCCTCTATGTGCTTGCTCAGGTAAACATCTAATTGTCACAAATATTGTCCTGCATCAATGAAGTCAATCCATCAGCTAATATCTCTCTTTCTCTCTGAGCAGCTCAGCAAAAGCAAGAAAATATTAAGCATAGAAATTGCCATTGAGTACATACATACAAGTTGTCAGCATGTTGCTTTGGGACTGTGTATCAGGGTACATTTGGAGATGTAACAAATTGTAGTGCAGTTTAAGAACTCACTGATGCATATTCACTTGAGTTACTGCAATAAGTGGAGAAAGGGGCTTAGCTCAGTTTCTACTGTATCATTTCAGCTACAAAAACTAGAAAAAATGTGAATGGATACCCATTTGGGGTACCTTCCTCCACACATAGAAGGCACATAACTGCAGGTAGGCAATTACATATGGTCTTTTTCTCTACAAGTTTCAACATCAGAACAATTATTTTTAACTTTGGAGGAAAGGATCTCCATGGAAACAGAATGAAGTATGAAAGTGATCTGACTGATTGACAATGTTACAGCAAAAAAAGGTTGACATGAAAGGCAGAAATAAAATTCACGCTGTTCTAAGGCACAGTTTCTCTAGTAGGTGAATCATCTGGTCTCATTTTCCAGACACTAGTATTGCATGAATTTTTCTTGTCCTTATTCAAGAGGAATGCATTGCAGAGGCCAGATTTTCCCTCTGACACGTTGTCAGTCACAGGGATGGTAACAGCACTGGGGACTTTTCTGTTTAGGTAACAAAAGGATAAGACCCTAAAGAATATATTTATGTTTTTGTTAAGTGCAACCCTGCTACAAATCTGTATATTAGTTTGGTCTTATAGAAACATAAAATACTTAAGGTTGGAAAAGACCTCCAAGGTCATCAAGTCCAAACTTGGACTGAACACCACTATGCCAACAAAACCACATCAGTAAGTGCCAATTCCAGTCATTTCCAGAACATTTCCAAAAATGGTGGCCCCACCACCTCCCTGGGCAGTCCATTCTAATGCTTAACCACCCTCTCAGTAAAGAAATTCTTCCTGATGTCCAACCTGAATGGCCCTAGCACAGCTTGACGCCATTTCCTCTTGTCCTCTCCCTTGTTACCCGGGAGAAGAGACCAACCCCCTCCTGGCTACAACCTCCTCTCAGGCAGTTGTAGAGAGTGACAAAGTCCCTCACAGGCCTCTTCTTCTCCAAGCTAAACAACCAGAACTCCCTCAGCTGCTCCTCATGAGACTCATGCTCCAGACCCTTCACCACCTTCATTGTCCTTCTCTGGACACGTTCCAGCTCCTCAATGTCTTTCTTGCAGTGAGGGGCCCAGAACTGGACACAGCACTCAAGATGTGGCTTCACCAGTGCCCGGTACAGGGGGACAATTACTGCCCTGGCCCTGCTGGCCACACCATTGCTGATACAGGCCAGGATTCCTTCTTGGCCACCTGGGCTCACTGCTAGCTAGTCTTCTCAGTACTAAAGCTAGATGAAGTGTTACCCACACTTCTCTATGGAAAATCAGGAGGTACTTGTAACCTTCACATGCTTTGCAAATGCATTCTGGTTTTGTCCAATTTTTCAGTACATGGGAAGGCCAAGAATGGAAAAAGTCCCAGCAGAATAGTTATTTCAGCAGCTCATTTGGAATTTAACTTCTGTTTTGGAATGTCAAACCATTTCATTTTTGCTTATAATATACTCACAGCATTTTAAGAAAATATTCTCATTCATAGTGAATAAAATACTTCTTTCCATCTCAAAGTGTATTTTTTATTTCCTTGTTCACATTAAAAAAACCAACAGCCTCTGACTATTTTAAATTCAGGCGGATCTGACTGCCTTGAAATAGAAATGTAAAGGAAAGAAGTAACTATTTCTATTTCTTGAATTCATCATTTCAAGTGCAAACCTTCACTTTCTGCCCTTGCTATAAGGTAAATTTATACATCTTATGAAAGAAAATTCTTCCAATTTCACATGAGAATTGTAACTTAAGAAGATGCCTTAATTTCTATGAACAACTAAACAGGGGACTAGTGCTGCTAACCCAGTCTGTGATGTGAAATCTTTTAAAGAGGGTTGGTTTTTCCTGTTTGCTCTGAGCTGCCAGCTCAGCCCCGGCTCACTTTGTCCCATGGCTCCCTCTAGCTCATGCCCTTCTGTTCAGCCACTGACTTTCTCATTCACTGGCATTTAACAAAAAGTCCTGAGCATATTTTTCTTCATTCCACAGAGTTTTCTTTTCTATTTATTTATTTTTACTCAATCTACTCATTATTCTGGATGATTTTTCAGCTCTAAATCCCAAAGCACTTGGTACATGCTAAGCCTTTAAATTGGCCGAGAGCGACAGTTGGCACAGGCAGAAACAAAGTTCAGGAACCCAATTTTCAGTCCTCACTCTACAGCTTTAGGCCAAAGTGTCTGATGTAAACCGGTCACAGGACAACAAAATAATCACTTTTAAGACAGTTCAAGTATGACAGTGATGCAGATGTTAAAATAAGCCCTGACCACAAGGGTCCTTCATGATTATTTCTGTTTTTCTCTTTAATGCCAAGTAAAGAATAAACTCCCATTACCTCATTGAAAAGCCTATAGGGAGCCAAGCCTGATGTTATATTAAATGTGGGTATTTGGTGGCTTATTTCTGTGGTGTGGAGACCTATGTGATAGTGCACATTCTTCCTGTAAGACTGCCTTCATCTCATTCTTGGTGCTGAGTCCATCATCGTGTGACTAACAGTGGATTGCCTTATAGGGAAAAGGCTCGTGGCTGCTCTGTGTCTGATCCATGTCCGTTCTGTCAGGAAAGTCGGACAGAGTGCACCCTATGAACTTTGCAATTCAGCCTTTGGGGAGCACAAGTGGCTTTTCTGGTCTCTGAGTAATTGGTGTACAAAAGAAGAACCTAGAGTGGGAATCCTGGGGTAAATCTCTGCCATGGTTCAATGGGAGCACAGCAGAAGGAGGTGCAGGGCTTCTACAAGGCACTCGCAGGACAATGGGAAAAGGAGAGAAGAAGTGAAAATAGGGGAAATAGAAATACCAGGACAAAAAAATCTGTATAGTTAAAAAGTATTCTGTGGGAAATATACATTTACAGAAATAGGGGGACAAGATTGGTCATAGCCAGTAATGACTAGTCTGATCATCAGCAAACACTGCAAGCTGCCAGCCACTGCAGTAAAACATGTGGAGCCTTGGGTAGGAAAGTCTCCTGGACATGTCACAATTCGTGGGTCTCATGTCTCCTCTTCCACAGACTTTCTATAAGCAAGTTTTTAGGGAACAGATTTTAAAATGCGTATAAGTACCTATCACCCCACAACTTGGTGTTTAAACACACTTAAAGACCCTACACTTTAGAGGCAGACATTTAAAGCTTTTCTGGCACTAAAGACTTTCAACAGCACCAAGTTACTTAGTTGCCATTGACATCAATGGGAGTTCTTGGCTTTTATCCTTAAAATGAGGAAAATAATAGTTTAATGAACACAGTTGCTAGGGTAGCTAGAGATACCGAGTTCTCCTTTCTTGTATAGAAGCAGGCACACTCAATTACGTGTCTGTCCTGTTAATGCTCTCTGCCCAGTTAATAGCTGCCAGCTTTTCCTTTGCCCTCTGGGGCTGGTGACCTCATTGCTGGGGCAGAGGGTGCCGGGCACCCACTCCTTCCCCTTCATCAGCTCAGAGGGGCCAGATGTGCAGCATAGCAGCAACCATCCAGTAGTGAGTACCTGAGGTTACATCAGAAACAGTGATGTCCCAGTTTACTCCTGTTTATGATTCATATTGGGAACTACTATCATTATAACTACATTCAGGGACTTGAGATTGCATTAGCTTTTTTTGTTTCCAATGGCTGTTGTCACCCACATTGATGCGCAAATTAAAAGTAACTGATGGTTATCAAAAAGTCTCTGGGAGACATTTGGTGAATTGATTAAAGAGGGATTCTGAGGTGTATTTCCTAGATGTGTCCTCTGGGCATGAAATTGCTATGCATTCTGAATGGTAAAAAGTCGTGGAGAGATTTCTTGCTACAGCTGTTCTGTGGCCTTGTAGGCTGGCATCTCCTCATATTCTGAAAAGTGGTGCTACAGCTCAGTGAATTAAGGTCTCACACAAGGTGTTTCCAACTGACATTTATGAACAACAGTGTTTTACAGACTTATGGGAAAAGATAAAAATTATTAGTACAAAGTTTTGTTGGAACCTGGCAATTTATATCGGTAAACCTGGGTCTTTCAGAGCTTGCCTGCTGCCAGAATGAAAGAAGAAATGTGCATTACAACTGCTAATACTCATTGATCACCCAAATCACAATTTTTCCTCATGGAAGGTTTTCAGCCTGAAAACAGAATATCTACTGTAAATGCCACACTGATATTAGCTCAGTATCGCACAGATTTATTCAGTAGGGTACTACAGAAATTCAATGGCTATTCTATTACATATTAATTATATATCCTAAAGTGGATTATTTTTATTTATTGTGGTGGGTAAGAGCTGTTGCACAACTACTGACTGTGTGTTTGGGTGTAATAGGATACATACTTGTTCTCTTTCAAAAATCCTAATATTTTTAGTGGAAATATCTAGTAACATCTCTAATGTTAAAGGAGCAGTGGTTTTACAATGAAAGATTTAGATTGAACACAAGGAGGAAGGCTTTAACAATAAGGGTGGTGGGACACTGGAACGTGTTGCCCAGAGAAGTGTTCAAGGCCAGGTTAGATGGGGATCTGAGCAACCTGGTCTAGTGAAATGTGTTCGTGCCCATGGCAAGGGGGTTGAAACTTGATGATCTTTAAAGTTCCCTTCCAAACCAAAACATTCTATCCCTCTATGATTGTTACGGATGGTGTTTCATGTATAAAGGAAATAAGAGGAAAAGCAAAAGAGCACTGACACTGAGAGTTAACTAAGAAAACAAGACTGGAGCATTTGGAAACCAGGAGTATCACTGGGGCAATATTCTTAGCAGAATATGCACAACATCAGGTGATGCAAAAATGTTTTGAATGTTTTCTCTTGCCATGGATATCAGAGTATTTAATTAAGTGACAATGAATAAAATATGTGTAACTATCTAGATTGTCATTTCATGAATCAGAATCAACAGAGGAAATGTCTGCTCATTGTCAGTGTCACGGTCTGGGCAAACTTAGGAGGAAGACTCAAAGAGCTTCCTCTGCAAAAGATAGGGTTCAAAACTCCCTTCCCCTCCCCTTAAGAATTTCTTRGAGGAAAGTGAAAAAAATCCCTGTTTATTTAGCAAAACCCAGCTGCTGGGAGGGGGTGCACACAGGCACCAGGGGAAGGGAAAAGAAATAAAAATAGAAATGAATAATGTTGGATAATAAACCTCTCGTGAGGAAGATAACTTGAACGAATCAAAGTCCTGAGTCTTTGGCAGGTGTGGTCTTCTGCTCTGTCTCTAGCTAGCTGCTTGAGTACGGAGTAGGCCCTGTCCAGGCCCAGGGGGTGTAGGCCCCGGAGAGATGGTATGTAGAACAGAGCCTAGCTGTCTGTTGTACAGTTCCAAAGGAAGACGAAAAGGAAAATACAGTCCCAGGAAAAAAACTGTCTTCTTCCCTTGCCTCAAGCAGAGGAGGGAAAAAACCAAAAGCAAGTGTTAACTCTGTCCGAATATCCCTCAGCTGAGTAAAAAAACAGGCGAAAGCTCACAAGAAAAAAAAAGTAAGGGTAAAAAGTGTCCCTTCGCCTTCAACTACAGAAAGCAACTGCCGAGATGTTCTCTCCTCAGAACCATAACACAGCGAGCTGATAAAGGTGAAAGAATGTAAATATCCTTCGAAGAAAACCAAAACATAGCTCCTGGTTTCTCGAGTCAGCTTAAAGACACAGAGTTAGTACTTTTCATTAAGCAGGCGATTGGGATATATAGCATCATAATGTCACTCCAGGACAGTCAGGAATATTCATCCTGCATGAATGTACCTGGCTATATGTAGCAGAAGAATACTAACAAAGGAAACCTCAGAGATAAATAATTGGATGAAACACCCAAATACCTCATGCAACAAACAGTGATCACTTTTTCTTGATACAAGTACAATGACTTTAGTTCAATTCTTTCTTCAAGCTTATGTAAGAGGACAAATTAAATTGTGATCTTGTACCTGAATTAGCAACATTGTGGCTTCAAACAATTCGTCCTGGAAGAAAGGGAAATTGACTTCCCTCCAATCCCACACTGCTTTCACTGGGAAGGAACTAAGTTGAGAATTCAGTGATCTAGCACACCCTTCGAAGAGTCTGGTACTGGCTTTACAGATATTCTCCACATCAGGCACTTGACACCAAAAGATGACAAAGAAACCTGATGGGCCATCCTGTTCTCTGAGCTACAGCTCACTGGTCACCTAATTTGGAAAATCTTCTATAGAGGAATAGCGAAAGGCATGTTCTTGATTTGACTGATGTTCCTTCTGCAGCAGGACAGAACCAGTTATGCTGGGATGTAGCAAGTGTACCAAACTACAGGTTCTGATTGTTCCTCCAGAATCTCTTAGTTCTGAGTAGTTTTTTTCTCACTTTTTAATTCATACCTGTGTTGGTTTTGCAGGGCCTGGTTTTTGGTAGTGGGGGGGGCCACAGAGGTGGCTTCTGTGAGAAGCTGCTAGAAGCTTCCACCATGTCCAGCAGAGCCAATCCCTGATGGTCTGAGGATGGACGTGCCACTGGCCAAGGCTGGGCCAATTAGAGATGATGGTAACGCCTCTGTGATAACAGATTTAAGAAAAAATCATAACAAAGTTGTGGCGCAGTTGTAATTTTTCCAGCCAGAGTAGGAGTGAGAACATGTGAGAGAAACAACAATGGAGACACCAAGGTCCGTGCTGAAGGAGGGGGAGGAGGTGCTCCAGGTGCTGGAGCCGAGATGTCCCTGCAGCCTGTGGTGAGGACCATGGTGAGGCAGGTTGTCCCCCTGCAGCCCATGGGGGTCCATGGGGATGCAGAGATCCACCCGCAGCCTGTGGGGGAGGTGCCCACGCCGGAGCGGGTGGATGCCTAGAGGAGGCTGTGGTCCAGCAGGAGTCCCATGGAGAGAGAGGCCCTGCTTCCAGGCTGGAGCAGCCTGTCCTTGGAGGACTGCACCCCGTGGCAGAGTGACCCATGCCGCAGCAGTTTTGGGAGGACTGTCTGCCCGTGGGATGGACTCATGCTGCAGCAGTTTTGGGAGTGCTGCTGCTCGTGAGAGTGGACCCACGCTGGGGAAGTTCTCAGAGAACTGTCTCCCATGGGAGGGACCCCACAGTAGAGCAGGGAAACAACTCCTCTCCCTGAGCAGCAGCAGAAGATCTTGGGTGATGAACTGACCAAAACCCCCACCCTGTCTCCCTCCACTGTCGGTGGGAAGGAGGGAGGGGTTGGGGGGAGAAAAGGGTGTTTTTAAGGGCTTATTTTACTTCTCATTCTCCTGCACTGATCTTGTTAGTAATAAATTCACTTTATATCATTAAGTTGAGCCTGTTTTGCCCTTGGATTGTTTTCTCCCTGTCTTTATCTCAACTCATGAACACTTCATTAAATAGTCTCTCCTCTGTCCAGTTGCAGAGCAGGGGAGGGTGAGTGAGCAGCTTTTCATGCGTGCCTGGCATCCGGCCAGTGTCAAACCACAACAATACCCATCCCACCAAGACCTCACTGTGTAGCATTGTCTCTTTATTGTCCTCCATTTGGCCCTGGCCAAACTATTCTTTCTCAGAGGGTTCATGGGTGATCCTGGTGAATTAGTTGGAAATAGGCCTTCATACGACTGCATCACTAGTCAGAGCTTCTTGGGCACCTTCTGGGAACGGCTGGCATTGTTCAGAGTACTCTGCTTACTGTCCCAACTTCTATGTTTGTGACCCTTAGATCCTCGGCTCCTCTCATCTCTTACTATCACTACTCATTCTTAGAATAATTTGGTTGTTTCCCTGCTCTCTTTTTCTCTAATCCCTCCCTTGTGAAGAAAAGATCCCATTATGTTAGCAACATTGTAATGTTTATCTGTAAAAGGAAAAGCCGGAAGAAACACAGTTCATAAGCAAATGCTTAGATAAGAGCGAGACCAAAGCAAACAAACATGATACCTTCCCACTAACACTCTCCTCATTGACAATATGTTTCAGCTCAGGGGATCTTCCTAATTTGTTGTTATTTCGATATTTAGAAACACACAGCTGGCCTCTCTATCTTATAGACATTTGTCAAGTCTTCCCTTGCACATAAAAAGTCTTCTTGCATCCACAACATCCCTAGCAAGGAGTTCCACAGATCTGCATCTAGTTATGGTGTGAGCAGTCAGATCCTATTCCTTGCTGTGAACCTGACTCCCATAAGCTGCATTTTTTAGCCCTATTTCTAGCACATAAAGAGACAGTGAACAGTTAAAACTTTTTCCTTGTGGTGATTTGGTAAAACTTATTTATATTTTCCCTGAAAGTTGTAATTTCTTCATATTGAAGTTTCGACAAAGTCAGTTGTTGCTTTTATGGGAGTTTTCCATACCTTTGATTATATTTGTTGCCCTCCTCTAACCCTCTACAGTCCTCATAAGTCCTTTCTTTTGACATAAATGTTTGATTTGGGCTTTCTTAATTACCATAAAGCACTGAACAGTTGTTTACACAGAACCTTTAATCATAACATCAAAATCTAGTTAGTCCTAAAAGCAATGGTCAATCTGGAGCCCTTGTATGAAGTTAGAATTGCTTTCTTCTCCACTCAGATCACATTATATGTATGTATGTTGAGTTTTATCTGGCCTTTTATTGCCCAGGTCCCTTGGGTTGTCATCTTCTGCAGCTCACTGGGCTGTGCTCATCCTTAATATTTTGAATAACTGTGCATCATCAGCAACCTTTGTCACTTTGTTGTTGAACCCTATTTCCAAATCATGTATGAGCAAGTTGAAGAGCACAGATTCCAGTACAGATCTCTCCACTGCTGACATCTCTGTCACAAGAAATGGCCATTTATTAATCCCGTGTGTCTTAGCAAATTATCCATTCCATGACCTTTCCATCTATGCAAATGACCACAAAGTAGAGAGAAGGACTAGTGGGGTTAATTGAAAAAATATGTAATTCTTGTAGAAAAACACCTGAGAAAGAGCAGGCTATGTGTGCTCTCATTCCAGAAAGTCGACTGTATCCTGGGCTGCGTCAGAAGAAGAGTGATCAGCAAGTTGAAGGAGGTGATTCTTCCCCTCTACTCCACTCTGATGAGACCCCATCTGGAGTGCTGGATTCAGCTCTGGGGTCCCCAGCACAGGAAAAATATGGACCTGTTGGAGTGAGTCCAGAGGAGGGCCAAAAAAATTATCAAAAAGCTGAGAGAGTTGGGGTTGTTCAGCCCGGAGAAGAGAAGGCTTCAGGGAGACCTTATTGCAGCCCTTCAGTACATAAAGGGGGCTTATATGAAAGATAGGGACAGACTTCTTAATAGGGCCTGTAGCAATAGAAAAAGGGGTAATGGATTCAGACTATTAGAGGGTAGATTCACACTAGATATAAGGAAGAATTCTTTTATATTGAGGGTGGTTATACACTGGCACAGGTTGCCTGGAGAGGTTGTGGGTGCCCCATCCCTGGAAACATTCAAGGTCAGATTGAATGCAGCTCTGAGCAACCTGATCTAGTTGAAGATGTCCCTGTTCATCGCAAGAGGGTTGCACTAGAGGACCTTTAAAGATCCCTTCCGAACCAATCTATTATTTTATAAGAAAGAAGTGGCTTTGAAAATTGCTGTTTGTCTTCTTCCACTTGACTACCTGAACACATAAATGAAAAACACTTTCCTTTTTCTAAACTGTTTGTATCAAAACTGGTTCAATTGGGAATAAAATGTTATAGTTTTGAGGATGTGGAGAGAAATTGAGTGCAACAGAGGACATGTTCTTTTCTATGAAGACTGTTTTAATCAACACTTACTTGGAAAAATAAAAAAAGGAAAATAAACAGGTAGATCAGAAAAGTCTCTATGTATTAAAGAAACAAGTACTTCTCAAAAGGTTCTTCCAGTATTAAAATCTCTTCTCACAAGAGACATGTGGAGACATTGATTTCAAAGACTGACACTGATGCACAGTGAGCAGCTAATACACAGCAAAATGTGAAAAGACACATTTACCAGAAACTGACATCAAGGACAGTGTTTTTAAATCATAGTCCCTAGAACCTGAAATTCAAGCAGCAATTTAAGTTGTTAAAGACAGAGTAGAAAAACTAGCAGACCAAAAGCAGAATATTGCAATGCTGAAATTAATTGATATTTTTTCTCTAGGACTATAGAAAAGCTTTTCTTGATGTCTATCACTACTACAGAAACAAACTTGATTGAGCTTGAGACAGTCCAAATGTAACAACTGTAAGTATAGCAGACTCAATTCAAACTGATTCAGAACAGTGTGACAAAATAAGTTAAAAAAAAAACAAACTAAAAAGTGTCCAAAAATTATAGGCGGAAAGACAGGTGTTTTAAATACTTGTGGCATGGTGAGTTACACACTTTTGCAGAGGTTTAATGATCCCCTCTGACAAGTTGTGTCTATAAAGTCAAGCCTATAGCAATTTTGTGTCCAGATTTTCATAAGTATCTAATACACTCACACGTCCTTTCTTTTCTGAATGAGATGTAGTGGATAGTTCTGCTGAGGTTTTCTGTAGCTCTTCAAGACAGTCTGATAAGGCTATTGGAATCGCAGATATTTGGGACCTCCACTTTTTCTTAATTTCTCACTGGGATAAGGATCTGTGACATCTGTTACAGAGAACTGCAACTCACACTGCAAGTCAAAGACTAAAGACGTGCAACCAAGCTTAGGCCGATAAATCCATACTCTCATGACTTGTTATAAATCTGTAGTTTAGTGGCTCTCCACCCAAGCTTGGTGTACTCACAGATTGACTAAATATCAGTTCACTCTTTGTTAGCAACTGATATTTGAAGGTGAGAATAAAATAAGTATTTACTGCTCAAAATCTCCCCAGCCCAAAGTTAAAGAAACTCAAGTCACAGAAATTCAATTAAAAATGTATACAGAGATTTGCACTCACAGGTATCTCCAAAAAAGGTAACTATTTCCCAAGTTTGATGTCTGCATTAATTTCTTTGTATGCAGTCTAAACTTGTTACGTACCAGAAGTTTTGTAAAAAGTGTTTACAATCGATTATTTGTATATTTAGTGGGAGTGTGTTACTGCCAAAGGGTTGTGAGCAGTAGTACTACAAAGTAGGTTTGTGTCTGCCCTCAGGAGAAGCCAGCAATCTCAAAAGATTCACCTATCACTAGGATTAGCAAGAGAAAAGAACTTTGATAAGATCCAACAGTGTCTCTGCATGAAATCATCAGGAACATTTGTACCTGAATTCCAAAACCTGACTCCTAAAAGTATCAAGAATGACAGCAGCAAAGAAAACAGGATTCAGAAGGTCGTGGAGCTTCCTAGGAAGGCATGGCCCCATCCTGGTGGACTGGATACCAGGCAAGGTTTACATTTCAAATCGAGGGCAATCCTAAGGGTATGCAGATGTTGCTCTCAACACTAAAGGCTCTCAACACTACACATTACAGCAGGCCAGAATCTCAGGATGTTAGGTAAGAGATGATGAGCAAAGAGTATTTAGTGTAATTAAATTACATTGTTTTCTGCACATCTGACCTTCGTTTCCAATCTAAAGTCTGATCTTAGGTCCAGGTAGCATGTCTCATCTTTGCTGTACTATTGAGCTTGACTAGTGCTTAAAGCAAGATGAATGAAAGAAATGCATCTCCAACAAGGCAGTGGACCCAAAGAAGTATGGATACACAGACTCACTAATCCATACGCAGAGAAATTCTGAGGAAAGAGGTTGTACTGAGAGTGCTTTCTGCCAGGTTGCACTGCCAAGAGCCAAGCTGTGGGAAGGCAGAAACCGGTGATTGTTACACACGGCAGAGACGCTGAGGGATGCTCCATGACTCAAGGGTATCTCTAACTGTAGACTAGCACAAAACCTGAAAGTTGCCCCGAATCAACAAAATTGGAAATCGCTACCGTACTTTTGATCACAGAGCTTGCAAGGCAGCCAGGAAAAGTCTCTTAGAGGTGCTTCTGGAAAGCAATATTGAAAAAAAATAAAGAAACTGGTGCTCAGCCAAGAAAAATAATTTCTTTACATCACAGAAACCTAATTCAAAGCATGCTGTGAAAGAAATTCTGTCTAGAAGGCAAGTAAATATTAAGTTATGTATTAGAACAGTGTTATTATAGACTAAATAGCAAAGTTGATGTTTGAAAAGTTTGAATTGAATGAAGCAACAACCTCCTCCCGTTTGTTTGCTTTTAAAATCAGAGGTAGATTTGATAGAATGTGATTATATCAAAGAACTGTTTAACAGTAGGAAATCTTTTCTTATCTAGCTGCAAAGAGGCACATCTTACAAGAGAATTTGAATATTCCAGGCTCACGCATGCTAATGAATAGATATGCAGACTCAGAAAGTCAAGATACAGTTTTCCAATTTAATCTTGCTGACTTGGAATGGCTCAGAGAAGGAAAAAGTTTTCTTTCATAACCATTACTTTCTATTTGCACAGAATAAACAGGTGCAATATTGACATGACAAACTAGAAAGCAGGTGTTTTAATTAAAACAGCCATAGGAAGGATCATTTGCAATGTCTCGACAACCACAATTAACAGATCTCTGTGTCTCAGTCTTAATGGAGCTCATTTAGAAGGAATCAGAACATTTAGAAAATGCTGTGAGTCAATTGTTTTATATCTCCTGGCTTGTAGGGTTACCGCAGAATATTCATTCTGCCTCCAACATAGCTTAAGTCAACATTAGAAAGTCCCCTACACTGTAGCCATAGAGTTAATTGTCTTGATTCACATTCAGGAGTTATTTATTATGCAAAGATCTGAACATTAAGAAGACCTCCCTGTGGCAGGTAGGCAGTGTATAGGTTTGTGGAGGCTCCCTACACACTGAGGAAAATCACCCTCCAGGTGTGGGTCCATGGAGGCAATCTACCCCCATGTCTGGGATGCAGTCCACAAACCAGTGTGATCTTCACAGCCTGTGGGTCTGGAAGGTCCCTCAACGATGGTCCTGTGTTGGGCTGTTAGGGATTTCTCCAAGGCTGCATCAAAAGGGGGAGAGAATAGTCTAGTTCTAAGGATCTCACAAAAGGACTGTGGCTCCTACTTGGACTCCAAGCACGACTAATGATGGTGTGGGGACATGGACTTCTGCCTGCCAGGAAACACAAGCAAAGAAGATATTTTAGAAAGACCTACAACCAAAAAGAAAAAATATCATCATTCTAATGCTTTGTTACAAAAAGTGAGCATTTCTCCAACTCAATTGGAGATTGAGCCAATTTTTGCTCAAAATATTCACTGTTTCAGTTGGTCCCAATCCAACTTGTAGTAAACAGGATTCCATGCAATAAAACCACCATCACAAATACAATTCCAATATGGACAAATTACCATGAAGACTGAAATAGTAACATTTTCTGAACATTTTACTTCTGTTAAACAGCTAATTCTGACAACACTCTGCGAAAGCAAAATTACCATGTGTCGTGACTTGACACTGGCCAGACACCAGGCACCCACAAAAAGCCCACTCACTCACTCTCCTCTGCTCTGCAACTGGACAGAGGAGAGAAAACTTAACAAAGGGTTAATGAGTTGAGATAAGGACCAGAAGAAAACACTTCAAGGGCAAAACAGGCTCAACTTAATGATATAAAGTGAATTTATTACTAACAAGATCAGGGAAAGAGAATGAGAAGTAAAATAAACCCTTAAGACACTCTTTCCTCCCCCCAACCCCTTCCTCCCTCCTACTGATGGTGCAGGCAGATAGGGTGAGGGTTTTGGTCAGTTCATCACCCAAGATGTTTCTTTCCACTGCTCAGGGAGAGGAGTCGTTTCCTGTGGCACCATGGGTTCCCTCCCACGGCAGACAGTTCTCCACGAACCTCTCCAATGTGGGTCCAATCTCATGAGCAGCAGCACTCCCAAAACTGCTGCAGCGTGAGTCCATCCCACGGGCAGACAGTCCTCCCAAAACTGCTGTGGCATGGGTCACTCTGCCACGGGGTGCAGTCCTCCAAGGACAGGCTGCTCCAGCCTGGAAGCAAGGCCTCTCTCTCCACTGGGACTCCCGCTGGACCACAGCATCCTGGTATCCACACCCTCCGGYGTGGGCACCTCCCCCATGGGCTGCAAGTGAATCTCTCCATCCCTGTGGACCTCCATGGGCTGCAGGGGGACAACCTGCCTCACCATGGTCCTCACCACRGGCTGCAGGGACATCTCGGCTCCGGCACCTGGAGCACCTCCTCCCCCTCCTTCTTCGCTGACCTTGGTGCCTCCTTTGTTGTTTCTCTCACATGTTCTCACTCCTACTCTTCTTTAGCTGGAAAATTACAACTACCCCAAACTTTGTTATGATTTTTTCTTAAATCTGTTATCACAGAGGCATTACCATCATCTCTAATTGGCCCAGCCTTGGCCAGTGGCACATCCATCCTCAGAGCCATCAGGGATTGGCTCTGCTGGACATGGTGGAAGCTTCTAGCAGCTTCTCACAGAAGCCACCTCTGTGGCCCCCCCCACTACCAAAAACCAGGCCCTGCAAAACCAACACATTGTGGAAAGATGACCTGTAAGATTTAAAAACTATCCCTGATGAGAATTGAAACTATGAGTTCAGATGGATGAATGGGGACACTTTGCCTAGAGATGCTGTGGTAGTTCAGCCATGAGCTCTCCGACTACGCCATCTCTTAGAGACTCTCATCTCTGATGCAAGGAAAGGTCAGCTCTCAGTGAAGCAGCTGATGAACTCCAGTTGTTTTACAACATGATATGTAATAAATATGATGTCAATAAACTGACATTCAATTTATTATTTTACTGAATGTCTCAGGGAAGTAGAAGTCACAATCTAGCAACTAATAGACAGGCTGGAGATTCACGCAGGGAGTGAGGTGGTATGGGTAGCTGGGGACAGCACCATCATAGCTGCCCCAAAGGCAGTCACCTTTACTGCAAAGCAAAATCTGTAAGCCAGGCTTTCAGAGCTGGCAGTATTACTCATCAGGTGGGAATAAATATTAGGGAAAGCCATCATCTGCCATCTTAGCGCTTCTGGTGGGATGTGGGGTGTCATTGCTTAGGAGGTTATCCTTGTGAGGTGACCATCAGGGTTTCAACTTTCCCCACACTTGCAGTAGGAGGCCAACTGGGAACAGAAACCTCATCATCACCATGGCATGCTCTGCAGTCCTTTTTGTGAATTCAAGCTTCTAGCAATCAGGTAGCATGCTGCAGCCAATTAGGATCTGATTTTTTCTGACATAGTTATCACCTGCACTTTCCATGGATTTCAGCTGTCATTGAAACTGATTAAATATTCTTCCTACAAGAAAAGGGTATTACAACTAAGTTAAAATTCTTGGAGATGGAACCTTTTCCTTAAAAAAACCCCAAAAACCACACCATATTATTTCTGTTGAAAAAGCAGTAACCTTCAGCTGTAACCCTTTTTATCCAGACTATTTGATTTTTTCACAAAAAACCCCTAAGCTCTCTGTGGGGTAAGTTCTCAGCATTTTATAACCAGATCTGATTATCTGATGCCTGCCTTTTCTGAAAATGTAGTATATTCTTCAAACACTTTTTCCCCTAAGTATTTCTGTTGCACTTTATATTCTTTTCCTTTTGACTGCTGTTTACTATTGAGTTCTCAGCACCATGATGTTCATCTTGTTCTCATTCCATTGCTGAGGTCCTTGTCAGAAACTTCCATATGAAGAACCTTTTATGTAGCTCAAACATTTGCTACCCTCTGAATTCCATTTTTCTGCCTTTTTTCTAGACGGTGCTGCCTCATTGTCCCTTTCAGCTGTATAGTCTGCAAGGCTCTCCCTTCTATTAGAACAGTGCCTCCTGGATTACTCCACCCTCCTAAATCAAATGGTGTGATTTCCCTCATGTTTTTCCATCATGGATATTTGTTAACAATCACCAGCCTGTGAAATGACATACAAACCAGGAACAAGTACATTCTCAGTGTAAGGCTGTAATGCTATAGACATGTCTGTATTTATCGTTTGGTAATGAGCTTGTGTCTTCAATTGAATGGGACCATTCATGTGTATGAAGTTGCTTACCCATGCAAGAGTTTGCAAGATTCTAGCCTAAATAAAGGAAATAAATATTCAGATTATTTGCAGCAGAATCACAATGTGACCATTTGCTTAAGCCAACTCTTTCTCCTTGCTTCCTGCCCCATCTGCCAGCATCTCATTACACCTACTCTACACTCGTTTCTACCTGTGCAGGCTGGCTTACAAGTTCTCTGGGAATTCTGTGAGTTATTCAGGTGCGTATCCAGGACAGAGGGATACACTTTCAGCAGCTTGGAGGCACCTTCCCTTTTTCATCCTCCAATATGCTTGAGAACTTTCTGAGAGCTGTAAAAATACTGACAAAGAGACAAGACCAGGAAACAGACCATACAAGCTCCACATATTTTCCAACCATATATGCATCAGCTCAGTATACTCTAAAGGAAAACACATTAAGAATATGCATAAGCATTATCTTTTGAATGTATTTGTTTCTTCATTTTGTCTGTCTCTCTGAGATTTTCCACCCAAAAATCCTGCTCATGAAGGTAAAATAAGATCTTATTTATTCCCTATTAATATTGGAGAAATTTAATACAAAATTGCAGATCTATGAGACACACCAGCAGGCAATTGTATGATCAAGCTGCACTTTATGATGCCAACTTACTTAGCCTTTAGATGTTTACTTTGCTTCATCTGCATATCTGACACTATTAGAAAACACTTTTTTTGTTTAAGAATTGTGCATTAAATGACAGCGTCCAGATAGCAAGTACAGGCAATGTAAATTGCTAACATCACCCAGTGAATGATTAACCACATGCAGAAAAAATTTTCAGTGAAGACAGACTGAGAGAGGTGGGGTTGTTCAGCCTGGAGAAGAGAAAACCTGCGGAAAGTTTATTGTGGCATTCAATACTTGAAGGAGGCTTATAAGACAGATGGGGACAAGCTTTTTAATAGGGCCTGTAGCGATAGAGCAAAGGGTAGGGGTGTTAAACTAAAGGAGGTTAGATTCAG
The DNA here is from genome assembly GCA_018881555.1 of Amblyornis subalaris. Taxonomy (NCBI): domain Eukaryota; kingdom Metazoa; phylum Chordata; class Aves; order Passeriformes; family Ptilonorhynchidae; genus Amblyornis; species Amblyornis subalaris. The sequence continues at coordinate 4,735,925 of JACAXG010000029.1, read as the reverse complement.
ACTAGATATATAGAAGAAATTTTTTACAAAGAGGATGGTAAGACACTGGCACAGGTTGCCCAGAGAGGTGGTAGATGCCCCATTGCTGACAACATTCAAGGCCATTGATTTAGTTGAAGATGTCCCTGTGCATTGCAAGGAGTTGGAACCTTTAGAGGTTCCTTCTAACCAAAACCATTTTATGCTTCTATTCTTTGAAACTGAGAGCGGGAAACAGAGGGTATTGTGTTCATGTGCATGTGTGTGTATGTGTATGTTTGTCCATTACTGTACCTCTGACTAGACTTCAGAATTTTAAATAAATAATAAGATTCAAAAGCTAAATCATTAAATAAAATATCTTCAAGTGCACAATTTTTTTAAAATGTAGACCAAGCATTGTCTCACTGAGAGAAGAGGAGCTCAGTACAAAGATCTTTTAAAGCACCCTTGACACAGCTGTCCTTGTCACAGTGTTTCTTTTGTCCAAATCTTCCCTGCATGTAAAGCAAAACATCTGCTTATGGATGTTTCATCAGTGATGACACCTATAACTATTGGCAATTACTCTTTTTCCAGTCCATAACTGTTTGGCATTTATTCTAAAGGTGACAACCTCAGAAAAGACAAAAATGACTCATCTTTTGAGCAGGCTCCAAATGTCACATTGTGAAAGATGTTGTTTTATCATCAACATGTGGCATCTGTCTGGGCTCCTTAAGGAAGTCTCTAGCTGGAAAATAAATGTTCTCTAAGCAGAATCTTTGTGTCTCCAGCTTTTAGGCAGCCTTGACTGAAACACCATTCTGAACATTATTTACCTTCAACTTAATTTGATCCTCAGGAATTTACACATAGTTTAAAGTTTCAGAATAAATTCCTCAACCGACTCCTCATTAAATTTACTTGAAGGGGTCTTTTATGATTAAAACAAGCTGGTTCCCGGAAGACTGTATCTGCACAAATGTACACATTACTCTTTAAGACTACCCACATCCTGGTACTGTGGTTGCCTGTACTTTTTAATAACGAGTGAACTCCACAATATATTTGCTGTGCCAGGAATTAGGTATTTCCAGTATGCTACAAGATAAGGAATTTATTTGAGCTTTTATTAGGGCCATCTTCATTTGTATTCTACATTTCATCAAAAAAACAATTTTTTTTCCTAAAGAAATTAGAGTTTTAGTTGCTAATGAAACAGGGGCAGAGGAGCAGCTGAACTGTGCAGTGAYGGATGCTATGGCAACTAGAGCAGGTATGAAAAATGCTTTCAAGCGGAGTATTTAAGTTAGAAAAATTATGACAATAGAAAGCTAATTAGCAATTTAAGTAGACACCTTTGACTCCAGAAGTGAAGGGCTCTGGAATGCTAGCAGCTGATATTGCTACAGCTTATACGAAAGTGCTTTCAATTTGTTGTTGGTTGGTTCACTGCAACTCAAGGAATATGAAATTAAATTCATGGAAGTTTTTTGCCAGTTTCTTCCAGGGTAAATTCAGACTTCTGTAGCGAAAACATCTGCCAGGAAAAGAGGCTGTGGCAATGGAAAGAAGCAACCAGCCAGCCACAGCCACACCATCTTTGGTGAGCCATCTAGTGAATAAGGGTGGCACTGCTTTCAGGAAAGAGCCATGGGCATGAAAGTTGAGGAAATGCTGATTTAAATGTGTTCATGTACCAAATGTAGCCTCAAAATTTTCTAACTTAAAATACATCTCTAGCTTTGGAAAGTCAAATTTAGCGTAGCAACATAGCTCATTCACTTTCTATGTCTTCTCCAAGCACAAGTGACCAGGTTAAACTGGGGAATTAGGCCTCAGCCCCCTTTATATGACATGGCTTCCTGTGTTTATTTCTGAAGCATAAGCCCTCTTCTGGAGACACTAACCTCTTCTATGGCACATATACCTTTGCATTTTTTTATTCCTTTGGTGCTTGATTTTCAACAAATGTTGGGCAGCTATCTCAAGCTAATGTCCAGTTTAGGCTGCTTCCAAATAATACAAGTCTTTCATCTCTTCTAGACAATAAGGGTATACGAGTGTGTATTACTATCACAGTTTTTTCACATTCCTGTGAATGCAAGAGAAATACTAATTTCTGTTGCAAAGATCAAAGGACAAAAGACAAGAAAAAAGCAAATTCTATTGGTTTATGGCAGAAACCCACAAGACTTCTTCCTAGGCCATAAACGTCACATCTGTGACACACTGTGCTTTTGATCTGTGTGTGTCCATCAAAGCCTCACACACTGAGTGTGGCATGAGGACAGCAGCTCCTTTTTGCATAGACAGTGCCACCAGCACACATACACACGTGCCCCCAAACTACTAGATTTCTTAGAATAGTGCTCTTGGAAGATAGTCTTGAATGGCTTGGTTGAGCTACTAGAGATGCCCCCCAGTGAGGGTTCTTTTTCTTTCATGATGACATACTCCATTCTCATTGCAGTTCAAGGTATAACTTGGAAGGCTGCTTAGCAATTTGCAGAATCAGGCTGCTTTGGCACTTGAGAAGCTGAAGGTTGGCTACAGATTTTGAAAGTGTCCAGAAACCAAAGGGTTGATCAGGGAAACATCTGAGAAACTTACAGCTCCTCTTCCCATTCATGTCGAATTATGAGGGACTGGGATGCTACTTTTAACAGAAAACCTTAAAAAACACAAGAAATGCTGCTGATCCTGGCTCCTTTTCCTGAACTGCCAGGATGCAGGATGCAGTGCCACGGGAATGCAGGAAGCCAGGCAGTGTCCAGTACAGTCTCGGAGAGGAAAATTTGCCCTGGAACCTGTCGTGAGGGAGAGCCTTGGGCAGAGCCACCTGGGTGGCTCTGGGCATTGCTGGGTCCAGCACATCTCACTGTGCCCAGGCTGCTCCGCCCGAACTGCCGTCAGTGCCAGTAACACCCTCAGCGGCACCTACAAGAGCAGGCATGTGAGGCACATGCTGCCAGCCTAAATGCCCCTAGGGCTTTGCATGGCAAGGAGCCAGCCACTGTACCCCCAGCATGTGTAGTCTGTAGAGGCAGATAACTATGGAGACAACCCTCTCAAAAGGGAGAGCTGATTGCTATCCTCTAGTTAAATAGTCTGCATCTACAGTGGAATAGGAGGAATCCATCAGCAAATCCTGGAATGTCTTTTTACCTTTGCTATAAGGCTCTAAGACCACTCCTCTTACTCCTAGACTACAATGAGCTGGTTCTCAGTGGTCCTGAAATTTTATAGTAATCACATCCCATAACATGCAGAAGCACAACCCAGAACAGATCAGCCTTACACAGATGTTCGCTATGCTAGCTGAAATATTTGCTTGTTCACGTCAAAGTCACAAGGAACTGTTCTATAGTCAACATCTCAGCAACAACAAATGACTGGAGTGTTTTTGCAGAGCCCACGAAACTGCAACAAATTTGGTCTAATATAAAAGACCATGGAACAGAGAAGGTTTCTACATATACCGCAAGCCCATATAAATTAGATGTTGACCTTTTGCTTTCACAACTTCAGAGACTATTTTTTTTTAAAGTAGCCTCAGCAGCTACTTTCTTTCTAAATAAAATAAATGTTGGTTTAGTTCTGCTCCCGAGGGCTGCACACTGTGAAGGTGGTAACAGATAGTTCAGGTAGAGTGAATGAAGCTGAATAATTAAAATGGCCTCTCTGGTAAGAAAATGTAAGTGATAGATGAAAATGCAACTCTCGATCATGTCCTGCACAGAAAGTACATACAAGTTCAGTAAATTGATCTTGGTTTATTAAAACAGCAACTTGGTTTTTAGAAGCAAATAGCTTTAAACCAGCCTTTCMATTTGTGTTTGCAGTGGCTCAGGAGCATGGAACGAAGGGCAGCTGAGAACCTTTGCTTTTCTCTAGCCTCACTGCTGCTTTACCACTGCAGCTGCACAGATCAACTCTGTCTCATGGTGCAGTGAAAATCCTGCTTGACAGTTTTGGTTCGCTTGGGTACTGTGCTGAAAATACGACTTCTTTTGCAGTTCAGGCTGAAGCAGAAGACCCTGAGTATATTGCAGTGGCACTCAGGAGAGCATGCATGGGCTGACAGACCGCTACACAGGTACATGCTTCCAGCCGCATTAAATAAGAGCCAAAATACAAACAGAAGCATACACAGGAGGTCAGACCCAGGATGGCAGGCATCAACAATGATGGTTAGGGACAGCATTAGGCAAATTCATTTTGGAGAGTGGATGGGGCCCCTCCAGCAGCAGAAAACTGCATCCCACCTTTCTGTCCTTCTCCCCACATGCTGAGATTTGTGGTCACAAGTTGATGCTACCCTGGAGTAGCTGTGAACCTATTACCATGCTCCAGCACTTAAAAGATGACTTACTTCCAAAAGCAGTGAGGCCAGAAAAACCAGACTGGTGCACCTTTATAACCAGGGGACCACTTCCTTCCTCCTGAAAACAGGTATTGACATGTAGGACAGCATAGTCTCTCACAAGTCATGGTGACACTTGAATCCCCCACCCCTGTGGATCACATTGCTGGATTGCTAGCCACTGTTACTGAATCCATCTGTCACACCATAACATTGTACTGGAAAGAGCAGCAAACAGACAAGGAACTTTTCCAGAGCTGTAACACAAGATATTCAGGAGTTCCAGTAAGAATCCCCTAACCCTCATCTAACTGACTAATGAAACTAATATAAAAATCATAGGGCTTAAAATAAACCCAAAATGTGAAGCTGCAATTTGTTTGGGTTTGTTTTTATCAGCTCTCTGTACTTATCTCCTCTTCATTTTGCTCCTTTTTCCTACACAGAGCTGTAGAGATTTTATGACCGTGTGTCTGAGACACCGCTTGAGGCAAGGCAAAATATTTGCCTCCAACTGTTGCGGTCGCTCAGGCCACCACTAGAGAGACCAGAGAGCCGCAGGGCCCAGGAATAACCCAAGCGCGCTGGTGGACCACCCTAAAGGTCTGAGAATCCCCTTTTGTCCCCACAATGGATTCTTCCGAGCTGGGATTGGTTTGCTGTTCTCCGCCCCTTCGTTCCATATATGTACACCCTCTAGAAATTTCTTTTTGATTGTAATCCCCATTGGCTCTTCTCCCCTAACCCCTCCTTCCCTGTCCCCCTACTGGCTCCCTTACCCTTACTCTGCCCCGTGGCCCTCAGCCCATTGGCCCTGTTGTTCTGCCCACCCTCCGGGTTCTGTACTTAAGCCTGTACCCTGCCCTTCACGTTGTTCTTCACCCCTGGATCCTCCACAATAAAMCATGTTGGTAGAACCCATACGAAAGACCCTTCTCGCCTTCTTGCCACCGGCTGCCTTTCTGTTTTTCTGCGTGTGTGTGCGTACGCGCCCTGCTCCAGCGGGAGTGTGTGTGTGTGTGGCTGCACCTTCATCTAGCCCCCTGTGCTGAAGCGGCTTTCCCCGACCTGGGGACGCTTCTGGAAGGCTGCGGCAACTCACCACCGCCCCACGCCGCGGCATCCAACCTTGCTGAAATGAAACCTGAAGTTTGATTGAGGGTGTTTTTGTAAGCATCAGCCTTTGGTCATAAAAATCTGGCCAACGTTCTGCTGGTTGTATTTCTGTACTCTCCGGTCTCTCCTCTGGTCCACGGAGTGTGATGCCATGGGCCAATGGCAGTGACATAGCTTAGAGCCAGAGGCACAATAGTTGTATTAACAAATTGACACAAGCATGATGCCCCACTGACATGTCTCTCTTGCTCTCAGCACCCAGAAGAGTATCTTTTCATGGCTTTGTTCCATGCTATGTAGATAGAATAGTTTCTTTGGTGTCTTAGTAACATACAATTCCTCTTTTCCAGCAACAGTTCCTTATTTTCTTTTTCTCCTCTTCCTAGGTTGAGTTTTTTTCTTCTCAAGATGATTTCAATCTAAAATTCCTTTTATGTAGATGGGAGAGCTTTAGTTGTGCAATAACACAGTCCTCCATTCCTTACTTAGGTCCATTGTGCAATAACAACTGTGGGAGTGCTGCATGTGCACTGGCTGTTGCATTGGCCCCACAACTCATGCCTTACAAAAGGGTCTGGTCTGCAGGGTTTACTCGCTGACACCTGCTGCTCTGCAGCCAACAGAAAAAGTGGAAAACATCAAGCCAAGCTCCATTCCTGGTAGGACCACAGCAGATTTACATAAAACAAAGTTGGCTTATAGGATGTTGTAAAATTCATTAAATGAATGGCTGCTGTTTCTGTAGAGATATTTCATCGATGATGATACATGAGAAACATAAGGACCTCCATTTCTTTAGACTGTACAATATGGGGAGCTCTTAACTTCTTTGGAAAAAACTTCTATTGAYCAGTCTATTTAACCCACAGTAGGGAGTGGCTCAGTACTTGATTTCCAAATCTTGACACCTTTAAATTAACTCTATAATTTGATTAAGATACTGAAATATTTTCTTGAAGGGAGAGACAATATCTTTGTAGTACAAAAAAAAATAGTTATTATTTTTTTATTAAATTTTAATATTAGTGAATCTCTCAGATTAAAACACTGTTGATACCATAAATACCATGGTGGTCCTCTAGCATGGCAACTCTTCATGCCCCTGTGCCTCAGGATCTGTCTGTATTTGTCAGTTTTTGTCATTAATTTGTCAAAAATGTTTTCATTTCTAGACTTAATAAAGTCTCTTAAAGAAAAATCTTTCTCAGAAGGGCAGTTAACTTGATCTTTTACCTTAAGCCAATGTTTTTAATTTAGTTTTCTAAGGAAATAAAAGGTCAATTAAATAATGAAATAGTCTCCATGTCATGTGTCTTCCTTGAAATCTTTAAGTTATCTTTGAATGTGATTATGTAGAAATATTGATAATTTTATTTGCAGCTCTCTATTACCCTGTTTGAAATGTTCCTTAAGATACACCTTGAACTCTCATGTTTGGGAAATAATACTCTGTTTCAGCTCTAAAGTATAATACGAGAAGACTACCACACAAAGTACAGTATAAATTGAGTTCTAGCTACAAACTGGTTTATTCAGAAATGCCTTTCTCATTTTTACTTTCCAGTATTGGAATATTATTCCAATTTTATTATCAATCAGAATTCCATTACCAGATACTTTGAAAAAAACTACATCTTAATTTTAAAAAACCAACCTTGAAAGCTAAAATTAGGTTGTATTTTCTCTGTTTTTCTCCCCCAAATCTCAGTATCCAAATTTAAATATTTCCTAGGGAGAACAACCACATGCTCCTTTAGCAATATCCCTCTTATAAGACAGGCTCCCTCAGGTGCCTTTGCCATTGACATTGCAGTTGAATCAAATGTTGATTGCCAAATCCTGGAGGAAAAATAACCTCTCTACCAAAGAAAAAAACCATTTTGTGCTTATCCTTTCTTATAGATTCTTTAAAGATCTCCTCCATCTGTCAGGACAGGGTGCCTGCCTTTGGACTAACCAGTTCTTTATAGTTATAGGTGATGTGTAATCCTGGTGTCAATAATTTGATGCCTGTAGAGGGTAATCATCGACTGCTTCACTCTCCTGTGCAGGGCTGACTACTTTGGTGATATTACTAAACAGAGTCTCTCCAAAGTTCTTCCAGTTTTATGTTTGTGTGCTGTTCCTGCTTTGACATAATATTAAATCTCTGACATCACCGGGGTTTCTATCCAACACAATGGTGTCATTGAAAACAGAGGCCTGGAACTTACATTTGGATTGTGTGTGGCTCACTGGATGACTTCAGCTGTTGCAGAAATAGTTTATGTACACAACAAGCAAATGTTGTTAATGAGAAACTGGAATAAAATCAATATTGTAGCAGGAATTTGAGAATGTTCATCAAGTTGTCTGTCAGCAGTTTCATTTTCTTTAATTCCTTTATTAAAACCAGCTCCTAGTAGTTCATTATATGACATCATTTAGGTTAAAACACAACCCACATTCGTCCTGTGGCCTAAGTGTCTCCAGGGGTAGCAGAAGTTGTATAACTCCACTTTGGAGAGAGAGGAGCAAAAGAACAGTGAGAGAGCATAGAGAAATCCACAACTTCCTCCCTCATCCTATAGCCTTGTCACATGAAGGCGGTTTTTATGTAAGCACGTGCTCTGACCGTGCCGTAAATGAGTACACAGCTGCCCTTCAAGTAGGAGGGCAAAGGTTTAATCTCATAAGTTTCCCCCACTGAAGCTCTATACTCTCTCTTCTTAAGATTAGATGTATTTCATCCTTAGGTGATGACTAGCACTTTATGAGTTCATTCTCTGCCACCTGGGAACGTAAATCCTTTCACACTGGCATTTGAGTAGCTTTTCAGTGCTTTACATCTTTTAAGCACTAGAGAAGTAATCCCATCATCTACACCCAGTTTTATGTGCTGGATTATCTGAGGTGGTGGGATAGGAAGAGTCTCTCTCCTCCAGGCTGGAGCACCCTGTTGGCCAGTCTTCACTCCATGGTAGGAAGGTGGAGCAAAGATTTCTTGCAACTTTGGTCTCAAATAGTTCTGCCATTCCTATTACTCTGAGGCAACTACGCTCTGAGTTTGAACCAAAAGGAAACTTCCCTTAAGCACACATCCCAAGTCTGGCTAGACTGTCAATCACTGACTGGATTTGTAATGCTTACACCTCTCCAAATGTGGTTTCAGCTATTTTCTGCAGTGTGGCATTGGGCTATTTGTCCTGAGTGCTGACTGGCAAGCATCAAATGCTCAAGCAAACAAGTATCAAGTTTTAATACAATTGTATACTGTCTGAAGTGAACCACTCTAGGAAGCTTTGGGCAGCAAAATAAAAAGAACATGTGGAGATGGGCCTAAAGACATTTTTGGTGTAGTTGGTGACAAATCAGATATTGTTAGACTCACTTTAGACCAAGTATGTCTTTACTGGCTTCTGGTCTTCTGCTCCAGGTCCCATGGAGACATGTCATCATGACACTGACAACTACCAGGAGCTGAAGACAGCTGGGGTCAGGAGGTGATGGCAAAAGGAAAGGGATGCTTTAAAGCTGGGAATAAAACCAAAGAACTAGAAATAAGAAATATCAGAAGACAGTTACCACTATTATTCGAACAAAAAGATGAGCAAGAGAAGGAAAATCTGGCAAACTTCAGGTAAGAAACTGAGAAACTGTTCTCTCCTCTTGAAATCATTTTGAGCAGGAGAATACAATCCCCAAAGGCCAAGGAAGAAACTTGGTGCTTTGGGGAAGTGCAAACCTGGTCTAATAGATGTTAAGTCTCAGCTAATCTGGGAACCATCTCAGCTAATCGGGAAAAAAAGCAGTGCTCCCCCACAGTCCCAGCTGGGCCAAGCACTGCCCTAGTGCAGCTGACAACCAAGCCCTTAATATTGTTTCTCTGGGTAAATGGATGACAGCCGTGTATCATCCTTCCCTTGGTGACTCTTATTTCTGGCACTATTTGTTTCCATTTCATTTTAAGGTCAGTTTGAATTGTCTTGGGCTACAATGACTTAGTAATGAAATTAATAAAATGAAATAATGTTAAAGGAATACTACAAACTTATCTTTTGGCAATCTGACAAGCAAGGGAGGCTTTAGATCAGATTATCCTACAATTACTTTTTATAAATACAGCTAAGCCATTTCTCAGCGTAAACTTTCAGATTGCACAAGCACTTAGCGGTCCCTTGTAGGCTGCAGATTCTTACCTTTCAAAAAACTTAGCAAGGTTTGCTGCATGAAACTCTCAGTTTAAAGGCTGTGATATAACTGATTGCTTTAATATAATTTTCTACCAGAATGTTCCATGGCACACTGTGCCCTGAGATAGCATCTGAAAGTGGTTGTTTGGGAGAGGTGTAGGAGGATCAGGATTCATGATTCTACGGCAACTGAAAAAAATGGGGTCCCAAAGTCATAATAAAAATCATTCCCTGTGATAGGAAGTTCTGTTTGCTCTTTGAAACCAAGAGCAATAGAAGAAAAATAGTATTTGGTATCTAATCAATTGGAATAGTGAGGGCTTTTCACACTCTGATTGGAGAAAGCAAGTATGTGAATCAGCCTGCAAGAGAGGAGCATGAGGAAGAAAGAAGAGAGAGGAGAGGAGAGGGGAGGGGAGGGGAGGGGAG
>JACAXG010000029.1:4559203-4725664 GCA_018881555.1 Amblyornis subalaris | reverse complement strand
AGAAGAGAAGAGAAGAGAAGAGAAGAGAAGAGAAGAGAGAAGAGAGAAGAGAAGAGAAGAGAAGAGAAGAGAAGAGAAGAGAAGAGAAGAGAAGAAGAGAAGAGCATCCCTAAAAAAATTATTCTTTAGGAGTACATGGATTTCCTAGCCAGAGACATGACAAATCACATCATAGACCATGAAGTAACTAGTCCATGAAGTAACTAGCCCACAGCACCATAAGTAGGAAATGACAGCAGCAGAAGAGGGGCAACACATCTCCTGAAGTAAAAGAGCATGGCAGCACTTCAGTCAAGACTAAGAACTGGACCTGGAAGGGATTAATGAATGAACACTATAGGAAACGATTTTCCAAAGTTTTGCACGTTGAGCAGAATCTTATGTCTGTACTAAAATGTGCAAGAAGTGCTGTCATTTTCCACAGATGACTACCTAAAGAGTAAAAGCCAAGACAGACAGGTCTTTCATCTCAATATTTGCAGGCAGGAGCAGGAGAGATCTGATGATACAAATTTTTTCTTCCACAGAAGAGGATTAAGTGCATTCTGACAATTAACTTCTACCCTTCTCATAATAAGCAGTGGAAGACTATTTTAAGTAAGTCCAGCAGTAAATCAAAGATGTGTATATACAAAGTAAAATTGCTTCTTTCCTTTTTTACAGTTACAAAAAGACCATCTGATTCCAATGATAATCAGCCACTCCACATGATTCCCATTAGCTCTGTCCATGGAACACCTGAACAAAAGCCAAAGGAACTTGGACATGTTCCTCATTCTGTCTTTTCATTATTTTTTTCATCTAAACATCTGTTTTCCCATGTTGACGTATGAGCTCATAACTTGTAGAACAAAGACAGCCCGTGCCTTCATGTAGCAGCATGTTTATGTAGCACTGGGTTTTTCCGACACTTTCTCCGTATCAGTTCCACCCTTTAGTCTGTTGTCCAAATTCACTGCCACATTGCAAGGAATGACCAAGAGGCACTGAATGCTTCTTATGTGGGGAAAGTTTTTCAAAAAATACCCAGAAACCAAGGCATAATTTAATGAGGTATATTAGTTAAATATAGCTTTATAAGGAAAACATGATGGTGATTACTTCACAAATAGCAATGCTATGACCACTATCACAGATCATGTCTATTTAGCTGCACAACACCATAGCATTTTCAAAACAAATGTGGTACTTGTGCCCTATTTTGAAGCTTTTACATTTTGGGGCCATGATCCTGTAAAAGTTTGCACTTTTCACAGATCATGGAGATCTCTTGCAATACCCAGTTCTAAGTATATGTGTGTAACAGCGCAAAGGACCAGGGCCTCTTAAACACACTGTATTTAAGATCATCAGATCCTGTGGAATGTCTCACATATGGAAAACTATGAAAAGTGTAAGTGCTTGCAGATCAAATAAGTGAATTTAGAAAAAAAATATGAAAGATTAAAAAGTTAGAGATTACAAAATAGAGTACAAAGTGGAGCTGCTTTGGACGGTAATGTGATTTGTGCTAGTCATGGTGGTGTTGGCTTTTCTTTGTTTATGGTATGAATGCTGTAACCCCCCTACATATATTCCAAGTTGAAATAAAGTTATATTCAATGTTAAGCAGTGAAATATTTTAAAAGTTTAAGCAGTTTACAGTATTAACATTTTTCTTGCATTAATGCAAGAATTAATATTATTTTTAGATTAGGGTTTACATAAAAGCAAATATCTTAATTTTTTCTTCAATTCTTCTCAATTACACAAGGACAAGCTGGAGTATTGAGATCAAGAAAGTGGAAAGCAGAGAGGGAGAGTGTTGCACTTGGACACGAAAAGAACCACACGGACTCAGCTCTGTCAAGAAGGAGCAGGAAGAAAAAGGGCCGAGGACCCCGAGTTCGTTTATTTATATGTTCTTAGAAACCACCATGGATTGGAGGGTGAAGTTGCCACCTCTCAATCACACTGGTCAAAGGAAAAATCTATCAAACGTCTCCGCCTAGCAGAATGGAATGTAAACAATAAGAGACGGTTAGCAAAACATGGCTATTGTTTACAGAAAATGCATGGGAACTCTGTTACAGAAGTGAAAAGCATGGAAGAACTGCAAAACTCAGGGCGACAGGAGAGCAAGATGATAAACAACACTGGAGCTGTAGCAGGAGGAACTTGGAAACAAATGAGAGAATGAGTATCATTACGTTAAGGTTAGGACGGTGAGGCGGTAAGAGTATGGATGCACAGATTTGTGGCCATTAGTACAGAAATACAGAATACCAAATGTAGCTCTGTGTATTCCCTCAGTAATGTAAACAGAGCTGCAGATGTCAGGAGCCAGGCACCCGGCCCCAAAGGTGTAGGCAGGATGCTGCCAGAGACCGTGGGACGACACCAGCTCCAGCACCAGCTCTAGAGAGCTGGGCCTTAAGAAAGTTCTTGCAGACCCTGGTGTCACAAAAGTGGATTGGAGAGCAGCAAATGCGGTTTCAGCAGATTTGAGGGGTTATCTAGGATTCTTGTGATTATTCATGAAGAAACTTTTTTCTCACCTCAGCTCACTTTACGGAACCTGTACTTCCCATCGAGGATTTCTGGAGATGCCCATTTCCGTAAAGTTTACTGTTGGAAGGCTGAAAATTTAGCCACAATTACTAGCACTTCAGCCAAAAAAGATAGTCAGAACTTCAAGTATTAGCTGCCATTGCCCCATCAGCTACAGCTACTCATATATCTTTCCCATCCAGGAGGAAACTTCAAATGCCAGTTTTAGTTGACTCCAGTCCCATGGCAAAGGCAGGCTTTAAGAGCAAGGGATTCTTAAATCAGATTTACATACAGCAGATGCAAAGGAATGCAATTCGTACCTTTTTTTGCCAACCTGTGTTCCATTTGAGATAAAAGCTGTGCCATCTCTATGGTACGCTCTGAGAGGAAGCATTCACACTGTGGAGTTTCATAGGAAGGCTGCAGAGTTTGGATCCCTGTGTGCTGCACAAACAGGCTCACCTGGAGGGCGACTGACTGTGCTGTCACTTCTTCACTGATTCAGCACATGTGGCTAGCTGATGCCAAACTGGACAGGAACGGCCTTCTCACATACCTCACCAACACCTGGAGCTGTTTTTATGCCTTCTCTTAGAGTTGCACTGCACTGACACTCTGTGCAATGCCATAACAAACCAGGCTGGGGAGATAAAGCAGCACTCAGCTATTTGCATTCTCCTGTGCTTGTTTTCTGCTAAGTTGGCTTCCTGGTCCTGTTCCCTCAGAGACGGCAAGGGGTATCCCTCTACAGTGGGGCTGAGTCTCTGCCAGGTCACCAGGCTACACAGAAAGCTGCAGCATGACTCACCGGGGTAAATGTTTTGGGTCTAGACACTTAAGAAGTCTTGAATATACAGCTACAGAAATTTAAGAATCTGATTGTAGTGGGCCCTGCAGAAACACAGTGAGATGCTCCCCCTGGCCTAAGACATGTAAAATAGAATTTGGGAGAAGACCAAATGATAAATGCAAGAGGAAAACATTAAATAATAGGAGCAAATATTTATTTAGTAACTATAAGCAGCTAAAGTCTTAAAGATTCAAACAAGATTAAACTATAAGAAGAAACAATTTGTAAAGGTACGGACAATTTGAGAAAGATTGCTTGGAGAAAAATACTGTTTCATGCAGTTCCATGGTTCCACAGATTTGTATCATTCCCAGATGTTCCACTGGTTTCATATCTGAGATCCTCCTCAAAAAAGAGTGTAAAAGAGAAGTGTAGTTCCTTGCAAATCAATTCAGAAAAGATAAAGGGGCACCTTTCAGGCGCACTCAGTGAACAGGCAGCCACAGCAGAGCAGATATCTGAAGGAAGGGTAGGGTTACAAGAAACTCAGCTATGAAGGGCTTTCACAAAAAATTTACATGCAGTGATGATACAGAAATATTAAAGATGTTCCAAACCCCACGGACAAAGACTCTCCAAACTTATTAAAGTTAGGAAATTTTATGTTTAATGACAGCGCTGGGGCAACTACGTACTCRGACGCAGTGCCGATTTCTAAAACAATACACAATCTATTTATCTACAATAGTCTTGAATATTCAAAATACAAATACATAATCATAACATAAACACCTCCCATCTCCCGCTTCCTATGATAATGAGTTTAATATCATTAAGCATGCGTATTCCACTCCTTAAATGAGTCTGGGGTCTATTTTGAATTTGAGGAATGGGCTATTGATGAAGTCAGACCACAGTCTTCGTCACTGACCTTTCTGCCTTTGCACTTTTACAATTGATTTGACCCTGAGATCACCATGTTCTACCCTCCCCGTTACTCATGAGCAGATTCTTCAAATAGAATAATTAATACATGTCTTTTTCCTTCTGATCTCTCTAATTCAGTTTCTCTATTTCTCATGTGGATGCAGCTGAACAAACTTCTAGTGACACACAATCAGTCAGAGGCCTTCTTCTAGTTTCTCTCTCAGCTAATTATTAACTACTTCATCAACTCCACCTGAGTCTATCTACTACTTGGCTAAAATTATCTTTTCTTAACTTAATTTTTAGTTCTCACTAAAATCTTACTAGATTTGTGTTTCAGTGAAACTCAACAAGTTTTACAAATCTGTTTTTATCCTCTGCATTTATATTTAGGGCTGATTTAAGCTTTTATTTCAATTATAGCAGTTGTAGTACAAATTCATTCTCATAGTTTGGTTCCAACTGCTCTATTTTGATTTTTTTAAAAAACCCACCATAGAGAATGAGAGGTATCCTTCTCTGTTCTTTAAACAGCCTTCTGTTCTGTGCACTCTGAGTGCTTCACAGTTATACTTACAGCCCTATTAATAAAGAAAATGCTGTTATCCTCAGCACTGGGAGAAACCAAGTTACCGATAGATAGACAAAGTTTTGAGGTACCTCTCTCCCATAAGAGCTTCCAACGAAAGGGAATGTGGGTGTCTGATGATGTGAGYGCTTTGCAGCATGGCTGAGAAAATTGAGCCTGTCTCTTTGCACCCTCAGGTATTCTAAGAAGAGCGGCGTTCTATCTGCAAGCACTCAGCTGGATTCAAATTGCACTGTTCATAATATGTGTTGAGTTGTGAGAGGTTCCAGGCTATCCTTTCTCCATCTTTCCTTGCTTCCATGTACACTCCGCCTGGGAAATATTGTACATAAAGTTCCACCAATGTGGAGATATAGGAACTTTGTGCTTTGGAGATGTCATGCCTAAACTGTCCAGGACATTAAATTCCAGCCTAATTTTATATATCAGATAATATAAACAACTTTATGTAAAGTTATGTTGATTATAATCCCACAGTGAATCTGTCAGCAGTACTAAATCACATTTAAACCTCAATAGTTTCTCTTACTGTTATTTTCCTGCTATTTTCCTTCATTCTTTGGTCTGTGTAGACGCTTAGATATGAAATGATAAATGTGACAGATACACCAATATTTATGTCACATCTGGCTTACATGTTTTGATTCAAGAAGAAAGAAAAACCCTGCCTCTTAAGGTCAAGATTCTCAGGAGAGGATTGTTATTTCACTTGTTCATTAAAAACATCTATGTTTCAGCCCCACAATGAACAGGGCATGAGGAAAGATAAGCACAAGTTTTTAGTCAATCAGCCTTTCTTTTCTTCCTCATTATTGTCTTTCTCTCCTTCCAGATGCAAGAAAGGGAAAGAGCACACAATGGCTAGTTATTAACAAACCAAATTAAAACCCACGCAAATCTCCTGATCCTTATCAGGACATTGATACAATAGCACAGTTTGCTTAGAGGAATAAAGGATAATATTTTGTAAATATGTATACATGCTCCTGTGAACTATTTATGACCAAGAGAGATTTGCTTCCTACATGTGATACAAATTTTATCATACAAAAAATTATACTATGCAAGACCTATAGTGCATTCACTGACACTTAGGTTCCCCATCTGACTGCACAGATAATTTAGAAATATTACATTCTAAATTCTAAATACTAAATTCTTCTTATTCATGTTTGACGTCTAACAGTCCAATGTTACATACTGATGTAGGTGCTACTAAACACTTCATGCTGTATTTCACACTGGCATGTGTTGTAACAAGAGGGATGGATGTTGGGGTCCCGCAGTCTTCCGGAAAGCGTGGCGTGTGTCCAGCGGTGCCTTGACACGTTCAGCAGCGCGCACACACACACACAAAGGTGTACTTAGTCAGAGGCAAAGAGTCAGAGAGGTTCTCCTTATGTGTTCCACAAAATAGGTTTATTCCATGAATCGTCAGGGATGGAGAACTCAGAACAATGGAGGGTTCAGGGTTTTATCGCAGGGGCAGTGGGGCGCAGAGACAACGGGGACCAATGGGTTGAGGGTCAGGGGGTGGAGAGCAGGCGGGGTAATACAACTTCAACCAATAGGGGCAAGCGAGGGGAGGAGCAGGGTACACGAACAAATGGGATGCTGAGTAAGGGAGAACAATCTAGAACTGAACCTTATAAGGGAACCAGGCTGCTCGGTCACTCCTGTGGCTGGCCCAAACACCGCAGCATTCCCTGCTGCAGGCTCAGCCACCTCCACAGGCATGAAAGCTTGACTTTTCAAAAAGTGATACATTTTCTGCTGGACTTAGTTTTCCCTGTTAGATACAAAGCAGAAGGCTAGACTTGCTAGTGGACACTTTCAATACCTAACCTTTGGCATACATCTCATARGAAATTCCCTGAATTCAGACATATTCTGAAACTCTTATTCATATTAAACTGCCTTCAACATAAATAAGTGTCATGTCACTCAAGTTATACTGGATAATCAATGGAAAAATGGTCTTACAATATCTTTTCGATCCTTCTGATGTATGGAATGGCTTCAACATTAGATGTGGATAAAACTCCTACAAACATACTAATAACCTCAGTAGTAATAACATCAACAAAGCATCAGCTGGCATTATGTAGTTATCATAAAAAATAAATTGAAGACCTGTTTACTTTGAGGTGTTCATGAAGCATTTAAATTTATATTCACAGAACCATATTAAGCAACTATGTAATATTTCACATTAAGAGTGAAGATTATCCCTGTCCTGACACAAGCTGATCATTGTCTTAAGAGTGTTTCACAAAAGAAAAGATARAAACAGGATTGAGGAAATTTTAAAATAAAATACTGGAAAGAAATGGCTTCCTAAAGTACCGTATAACCAAAATTAACCCA
Organism: Amblyornis subalaris; assembly: GCA_018881555.1. Taxonomy (NCBI): domain Eukaryota; kingdom Metazoa; phylum Chordata; class Aves; order Passeriformes; family Ptilonorhynchidae; genus Amblyornis; species Amblyornis subalaris. Next base: position 4,718,459 of record JACAXG010000029.1, on the reverse strand, counting down.
GCTAGCTAGACAAAAAGAAGCCAAATTCCCAAGCGCAAAAAAAAAAAAGGAAAAATAATAAAGGAAAAAACTCACTAATTTCCTTTGCAGAACATTTTTAAGGTACCAAGGAAGAAAGAACAGTTTTGATCTTCTCAGCTGAACAGTTAATGAACAAAATCCTAGATGGTATAGCATCTCCTATGTGGGAGTTTGAGAGCTTTGATTCAGAAAGTGCCAAAGAAAAATAAGAATGGAAATCAAATTTGATATAATTTATAAATAAGATGGCCTTTCACACCATAGCTCAGATCCTGGAAAATGACTCAGGCTCTGCCAAAGAGGTCACTGAATTGTGGCTTTTTGGAAGTATCAAGCTATTTCCTACTATTTCCTTTCCCAGTTGGAACATTTTTCTTAAGCAGTAGACAAATAATAACAGAATGGAGCACATAGTAGTGAAATCAGAGCTCTCCATCAGCTAGTCTATTTTATGCTTCTTAACACCATGAGATGAACTTTACTGTAACTTCTCTAGGTCTGTAAACTTATATAAAGGATAGAGGAAACTAATGAGCACAGTAGGATGAATGGCAGCAAAAATAGAGCAGATGTCAAGGTTTACTGTAAAGTATACCAGGGCTTTAAATCTGCTATAAATCATCCAGACTTGCTCCTGTTACAAAATGCCCAAATGACTTCAAGACTGACATAATTCTGACTGATTAATTCACATTATCAGTGGCAATTCATGCAAGTCAGTAAAAGGAAATATTAGTACTCAAATGTCATAAACGTGCTCAAATGAGAACAGTTTCCACTGTTTTTGAACAGCTAGATCCCTAACCATTATTTCATTCAAATTTTCCTTTTTTTTTCAAAAAGTTCTTCCGTAATGAAAGAGAAGCATACACTAGAGATTCTGTACTAACTAAATGCATAAAAAATAAGGAAAACTTTAATCGTGCTACCTAAGATTTTTTTAAACGTGTGTCTTGAGAATCAGTTATTCAGCTCCTGCTTTTCTTGACGTTCCAGGTCCCACGGTGGCAGTACTGATCAGAATGACAGCATTACATTGGATAAGCAATATCTGCCATCTGCTGGGAGGATATTTTCTAGCACTGATGAAGCTGGTTGGTTAGGTGGCCAAATACAAAGAAATTGAACTAACAGCATTCTAGAAGTTGTTGAGAAATTGAAACTCRATCTGCAGTATAATAGACCTTCGCATGCTGTTTGCTGGTGGAGAAATGAGTCAGAGAAAAAATGATTTCCAGAGCAACGTAATGGAACAGGACTAGAGACTTGATCTAATCCCCTTTTCAGTACGGTATACCACACTGTTACCACTGCTACTGCAAAAAAGGAGTAAAAAAAGAAAGGAGGGGGTATTTTTTATTAAAAGCATTTCAACAGGACAATCTTCCTCTATCCACTCTGCATTCATTTGCCAGAAACATACAGCAATACTGCATATTTGAACAGAAAAAGGTCTCAGTCTCCTTCTCTTATATTACATGAGAAGTAAATCATTTAAGTTAACCCTGATGATAAAACATTATAGAAAGAGAATCAAACCTAGTGTTCCTGAAATGGTATTATAGATATAAATGGGTACTGTCGCATGCATATGTAATGCATACAGACAAACTTTCACTATAAATATCCTTGGGATTTTGACAAAATACTGCTGTTTGTCTGTGCTTTTTAATGCCCTTGAAAGTATTCCATTAGGCTTCAAACTGGTATTTCCATGAAGTGGATGAATGGAGCAAAATGCTACAATTACCTGAGCTAACAGAAATTGCACATTCTTTGGTAGCAGCAGTACACCGCCTGATTTGGTTAATACATTAGTGTGCTGTAGTAGGACTTGTAGCACTATTATGACAATTACCCATCACTTCTGAACCCACTTCCCCCTTATCGGCCACATATAATTTTGCCACATGTGAATAGCTCAGCCTGGAATTTTCCATGCTGGATGTTTGCCTCTGGACAATTTCAGAGAAAACTTCAGTCAAAAGCTTTCAGCTGTTTCTGAAAACACAATTAGGGAAAAAAAATACGTTGTTTTGACCATGTTAAAATATTCTGGCAGCCTTTTCCTTGAATAGCTTTAGTACATGCATCCTTTGGTACAGGGACTTCCTGTTTGCAAGCTGGGTGTCCTATTTATCGAAGATGAACTTCTTGGTATCTTCACAAAATTTTATCAAAGTCTGTCTGCATTATAAACCTTGAAGCCTTTGTATAACAGATGTTTTCAGTAGAGACTCCAGTGCATCCACCCACTCCAGCCTTAGGCTGTGCACTACTTCCCCCATGTCTCTGGCTCCAAGCTTGTATCATGGCTGGCTGGTCCGGGCCTGTGATCTGAGAACAAAGATGCGCTTTCAACAGTCACAACACTGTGTCTTGGCATTACGGGAGACAAAAAAAAGGGGAGCTGGTCAGCACAGAAATGCTATGGTAATTGTGGGTGGTATGATGTGGAGTGGTGTGGTGTGGTGCAGAAGGTGCAGCACGAGAGAGGAAAGCTGGGATGGGTTGCCAAGGTGCTGAGAGCGGTGGGATGGGAACAATCAAGAGAAAAGAAAAGGTTGGGATAGTTAGCTTAGACCTAGCTCGAAATTGGGTTGAGATGAAGATCTAGAGGGGCGTGACACTGAACAAAGAGGTTGGCAGTAAGGAGGTATGAAAGAGAGATGGATCCAATTAGCGATCAGATATGGTGGAAATAGTGGGAAATGTCTAGGAAAAGGCACTAGAACAAGTAGCTGAGAGCAGATTACAAATCTAAAGGAGAAGACTGGAAACCATTGTGAATGGGGAAGCCGAGGAAGAAAGACTAGACTAAGAGTTAGGAGAGAAGAAAGGGTATGGGTAAGACAAGCACAAAAACCTAAGCTGAGGAATGAAAAGGGGCCAGTCAAGAAGATAGGGTGGAACTAGAGCTGAGATTTAGTTGGATCAGAGATTAGTACTGGCTTGAGAAGTCTGTCAGACTGAGTATTCTTAGCCATCATTTGTTTCAAGACTCCTTGAGCAATATGGGACATGTGTCTCAGTGGACTGTCTAAGGCATGGACTGTAGGCTGGGTATCCCCAAATAATGTCATTACACATTATCTCTTCCTCCTGTTTCATTCACTGATCTGCTCTGATGATGCATTTACTAGTAGTGTAGTAAGGGAAACTGATTCTTTGCTGGCCAAAATGTGCTCTTGACAGAGGCAAATGAAGAATTTAATTCAGTAAACATACCACCTATCAAAGACAGTTTGTTTTTACTTGGCTATATCACTTCCGTTTCGAAGGCTGTGCATGTGTGTGTATGAATGCATTTCTCTTAGGTTCCCCTTCCATCACAGAGTGGGAGGGAGGTATGAAGGAGAAGACAGCAATCTATCATCTCAAACTAGTGTAGAGGTGCTACTCTCATTCTTGTATACTGCTTTAAAAGTGAACTTCAAGTGTTTTCATGTTTCTTCTGGTACGAAGAGAGCTGAAGAGTATAACCTCATGTTTGGAGAGTCAGCACATTGAGAACCACAGGCTGGAGAGGACAAGATGCATGGGCAGAGCTGTGGGCAGCAGGCAGTGAGCACCAGCTGACTTGAAGCTGCTGCGTTTCTTGCACTGGGTAATACGAAGATCCCACTCAGTCCTCGGCCACACRCTTATTTTGTTGAGAAACCAAATCTCAAGAGCTCCTCACCAGCTGACTCATAGTTTTTGAAGACCGCATTGGTCTCAGGGGTGTTCTACTGATAGACCATTAGTAATTCATTATTTTTGGATTTTCATAACCATGGGTAGAATAGAAGTTATTTTGTGACTTCAGCAATAAAGAGATGTCATTTTCTCATGCAGCTGAGGAATGGGGAGAAAGTAATGCAGAGACACTGCATAATGCCCCTATCCACTGAAGACCGTAGTGAAAAGTCTCATTTCCATGAGAATAAGAGGAAAAATGCATGAGAGTAAAGGAAACTTAGTCATGTGTATAACATTATGGATGAGTAGATTTAGAATAGATGCATACCCATTGCTCCCTAAAAAGCTGCACATAAAATATCTAATGTCCTGTAAAATGCACATTTTGATAACTAACAAAAAAAAAAAGGAAAAAGTATTCAAATCTTTAAAATCTTTAAAATCTTTAAAATATTTGTATCTGGAGTATCATTTGTATAATTTTAAGAGAACCTTACTACTGCAACTGATTTTTAGTCTCTTTACACTGGATTCTGAACAAATATGAAAGAACAACCCATGTTATTCAGTGACAGACAAGGGAGTCTTTTAAACTATGCGGGTGATATGTGTACTTAAAGGCTTCCATTGCTTTCTGGTGGCAAAGGTTCCCAGGCATCAAACCTTTCCCAATTGGTCAAAACCAGAGTTTTTTAAACCTCCTCCAAATTCTAAGCTATTTTCTTTCATCTTTCTCAGTCAACCCATGTCTGTTCCTGTCTAGGGTTCATGTGAGTGCAAGGAGGACTGTGGTATTGCTGCCTAGTGCCCAGAAAAAGCTGTGCTGTGCAATAGCCGCTCTGTCCTATGTGCTGCAGCTAGTTAGTGTCAGGAGGAACAAAACCAGAAAGAAAAATAATGACATCTTGAAAATATTCTTAATAATCTTTTTTTTTCTGTAGGATCAAAAAATTATTTCACTCTCCTGGACTGGAAACAGGAAAACAGAATCCAAATCACACAAGTACACTTCAAATGTGGGGTGATGAATATTTATTCCCCACACACAAAATTTCTCCCCCCCGTCTCTTAGTTGGCAACATTGAGGCCGAGCTAAAAAAAACCTTTTGAGACTCACTTGGAACTTTCTGCTGCCTCTCTGTATCCCAGTTTCTGGATATTTGAGCTTAAACTCACAGGCACATGCCAATACAAAACCCCATATTGAGTTCAGTTGGATCATTTGTGATACTTTTCTTCTTGATGTGATTTCATGGTTTTGTCAAGTCTTTATGCCTCTCTGTCCATTAAGGAGCATTTCAATTCCTTGATCCCCAAGTAGTTCATCTTTGTTTTAAACTCCCTCCACTTGTTACCATAAGACAAAATTTTCAAAGCTGCAAAAGTGCTAAAGTTGGGAGAGAGGCACAAAAGGGGTAAGGGCATGCCAAAAACATTTCTGGAAGAGGGCATCAAGTACCTGTATGGAGAATTGACTGCATGTGCACAGGATTCAAGATTTCTGTATGCTGTGCCTGTGACCAAGGATAACATGACCAAGGATTAAATGCTCAATAAATATTTCCGAACCAAGTAGAGGGGATAGGAGATATCTACCAAAATTCCTCATAAAGGAAGTAAGATCTCATGGACAGGAACTGTCTTTTTGTTCAGTTTGTATGCTACACATATTATTGGGTTCCTGAAGGGAACTCAATGAATAATCCAAAAAATAAGCAGTTGAAGAACTTAGACAATCCAAGGTTCATTTAAGTAGTTAAACTGTAGCCCACTTTTTGTTCCTTTTTAGATTCTGCACTTTCTAGGAATGTTCAACAACACATAATGTTCAAGATGGGCAAGTCTAATGTGAATTTTACCTAAAGACAATCTGAATCAAAAAGACTACATTTTCAACAGTGTCAGATTGTTAGTACTGAGTAAAAATGCAAGTGTGAACAGCACATTCCTCAGAAAGCAAAAAGCAGTGTGAAGTCCTGCTATTCTTTTTGGTGGACTTCTGACTGAGGGGATTAATGCAAGAATGGCAAGGAGAACCAAGCCAGTCCACCACTTGGTCTCGGCATTTTTCTCTGGATGCTGCTCACCTGGTTTTTCTACCTGACTCCACAGTACAAAAAGCTTTCTAGGTGACCTGCATTGTTTTTCAATGCCGAATAAAGCTGTTGACACTCTTACAGCAGAAAAAAATCATTAAATGGATGGAAGTTTGGAAATCTTATTTTCTAATGCTTTGCTGAGCATCTTAACAATGACATCCAGTGTTCCTAATTGGTTACTTCTTGTTAAAATGTCACATAACTGGTTAGGAATCCCAATAAGACAAGGAAACAAGACATTTCTCTGTCATTATTATTCTTAATGCAGCTCTCACTTTTCCCTTATACCCTAATATATTGCTACCATGGCTGGTGAAGGGTACACAAGGGACCAGATCAAAGCTTTCTTTTTAAGCCATCCCAAACAATTTCCTGACACTGTAAGTCTCTGACTACTCTTCATTTTCCTGATCTGTCCTTCTCCAGCACCATAACATCTTCTCCGCTCCCCTGAGAATTAAACTACTCTAGTTCTCTACTTCATCAGAAGACAGTTCCAAAAGCTCTATTTCTGCTGTGATTTTATTGAGGCTTAGATAGTTATCAGACTAGACAGACAATTTAATCAGGATGGAAATGTGCCAGGTACTCCCTAGCAGCCAAAACTGATACAAGATCTCTAAGGAAGAGCCAGAAATGGAGTAGACTAAGTCAATTTTTTTTCTTATTTCAGGATGTCATTCTTCTCTAACTCATTAGCAGATGGAGCCTCTTTCTCCCTTTTCTCACCCAGACTGATCCATTCAAGTGTTTGGGTCCTTACAGGAGTGACAAAAAGCAGTGTTGCAGAGGTATCTCAAGGGACCCATAAAGGTGATGCCGGTGCACCTAATCCCACAAAGAAAAATGGAAATGATGCATCAAAAAAGGTATTGACTTGCCCTGAACAGTTTGCACTTTTTGCATTAAGAGTATAGAAATCTGACAGAAAATAAATCCCTTGTGTTCCAGATGGTCCTCAGAGATCAGGGAGGCTGGGCGTGGCTCGACTTAATTTCTGATTATAACCAGTTCAGCACTCTAAGCCTGGTCATGTTCAATAAGAACTTTCATGAGGACAGGTGAAGTAGTGGGTACTTGTGAAGTAGTGCATTTTCAACACTATGAGTCTGATTGTGTTCAATAAGAATTTATGTGAGCATAGATTCATGAATAGTGTGACTTACCGCTCTGATACGATAGCTCTGGCCAAGTTCAGTAAGAACTTACATAATCCAGAGTCATGAATAGTACAGTTTATTGAAGAAACAGAAAAAGAGGTTCGGGACTGACAGTGGTAAATGCACTAACTACAGAATGTTAATATGTGTAGTGACCGAAGGTAGAGTAACAGAGATCTATTTTTTATATATATATATATATATGGAGGGGGTGTAAACAAATATTCCTCATCTGCTCCAACACAGTTGCTCACCTAAAGGCATCCCTTTGGGAAGGAGGAGAGACACAGTCCATTGACTGATCCTAAAAATGCAGAAGTGTTTTCCCATGTCTCCTATATTTTTTTCTTTCTTTTTCTGTCCCCAACCCCCCCTTGTTTTATACAATAATTTTTAGCCCATCCCAAAAGGAGGGAAAAATTGCACATTACAAGTGGGGGTTTGGTGACTATGATCACACACATAAGGCATGTTCTCTTTTCATTTGCATTCTTAGGGAAGTGAAAGTTAATAAGCAAACGGGGCTCAATGAGGGTCTTGGCTACTTTCACTCAGAATTCATAGTTGACACAAAGAGTAAAATAAACATTTTTGTCCACCTCCACCTACAAAAGAAGGCTGTCTCACATTCATTCACCAGAGAGTTTTTGCATGCATACTTATCTCCCTAAAGGACCAGATTTGTAGCAAGTCGTGTTTTGCACAGTGAAAGGGGCAGAGAGGCCAATGGCTGGTCTGGAGGAGTGGGTGCTCTTCTGTGCTTCACTGGAACAACATTGGGCAGAGAGGCCTCCACTTTGCTCCAAACATCATTCAGGTGTTAGGCCTTGCTTGAGCCAAGTGCAAGATAACCAAGAGGCTCAATTCATGTTTTTCCCAACCAGCCTCATCAGTTCTCCACCAGCTTAAGGCAAATCTCTAGCAAGTCTGACAATTTATGATAACACAGACAGGATAAAAGCAAGATGTAACATGCATATGGAGTAACTCTAGTAAAGGCTAGAAAACTTATAAATTATATTATATATTAGCTATTGGTTTTATTCAGTTATGTTATATATTATAGTTTATATGTACATATCTTATATATATATAAATATATATAAAATAGTATATCTTTAATTAAAAAAAAAGTATCCAAGAATGAGTTACAGTGACTATGGAATTAGAAAAGGGCAAGAGTGCAGGCATAACTCTGGAATGAAAAACATGGCAGGGTCATAGGGAACTGAAAGATCTAGGAGGAAGGTAAGTCAGAGGACAAACAGATGAGTTTTCAGAAATGGCTGTAAAAGAAACAGGGCCAACAAGGAAGGAAAAACTCCTAACATCCACTCCAGAGCATGCGGTATGTTATTTGTGCTCTGTAGAATAAATGAACAACCTATCGGCCTTTTAAAAATCTCCTCTCTCCTTTACTGCTCAAATGATACTGCAAGAAATGCAGTATTTCAGGATTTATCAGAGAAAACTTTGAGAAAAATGGTCACCATATATAGAACTACTTTAAAAGATTAGGAATTGCATGTACCTGCTGGAGGAACTTTGGCATCTGCATAACCGTATCACCTTGGATTTTAATAGGAGTCCATTGTCTTGTAAAGAAATGTTGTTTCTTCCCTAATGAACAGAGACTGCTGACATACTGAGAGTATTTTCTTACTATTTTTGAGTAGAATTCCCCAAAGAATATCCTACATTTCATGAGAGGATTTGAGAATATGATTTTAATACAGGAAATAGAATTACTATTTTAGACACAGTAAAAATGGAGGAGCAATTGTTGAATAGTCTGCATAAATAACACATAATAAACCTAATGATCATAAAAGTGAGTCCTTAGCTTAGAGGACTGTTTTATTTTTTTTACTTCAAAGCGACTTTACAAATAGAATGGGAAAAAAAGAAGGCAAGGGGATGTGCAGGATTTTCTTAAGGTCAAAGGCCATAGGGCAGTAAGATGTTCTGATGGCACAGAGGCAGCACAGCTGCAGGTAGAAAGCTGGGATGTTGCTCAGAAATTCAGTGTGCAGCCGTCAGTGATTGCATCCCACTGGTTCATGATCATGAAAACACCTTGAAAAATGGGTGGAATTCAACACCTGTGACTTTTTAGATCTTCATTTTTCTTAACGAAACTTGCCTGTTCAGCTTTTGGAAGTTATAAAATGTTTCTTAAAGTTCAACACACAGAAAAATCAATTAATAGTGAATATGGTAAAATGGAACTAAAGGGAAGTGTTCATGAATTTGAGTCAAACCAATAACTAGAAGTTTTATTTGGAAGGCAGGGTGGAAAATCCATATAGATCGAAACAGCTAAATTTCTTTGCAATAAAATCCTTCTGTTCAGAAATGCCAAAAGCTCTAAAATAAAAATTTTTGTTTCAAAGTAACATTTTCTCCTTTTAAAAACAGCTAAAACAAGAAAACGACTCAGCAAAAGATATAATTCTAAAAGAAATGGGGGAAAAAAGCATGTTTCACATTTTCTTTGGCCAAAATTGGTTTTGCCTTTTCAGAAAAGAATTTTTGCCTTTGTCCAAGTTTAGCTTTCAGCCCCATGTATCTGTTTCATTCTGAACTTGCTTTTTATTTACATACCGATTTCAGGCCCTAAAATCTATTTTCTCTGTGTAAAAGTCACCGTTTTCTCAATATTTTTTCAATATTTACAGGTCTGGAGCATATGCTTTAGAAGAAGATTCAGTTTTGATTAGCCTGGAAAAGAGAAGGCTAAGAGGAAATTAATTACCATCTTCCGCTAACTAAGGAAGAGTTGTAGAGAAAACAGCCACAAACTCTTACGGGCAGAGCAAAAAGACAAGAGGCTGCAAGCCACATCACAGGACATTCCAGCTGGAGATAAAGATAATATTTTTCACAAGAGTGTAGCCAAGCACTGGCACGTGAACCTAGAGAACCCGAAAAATCTCCACTCTTGGAGATTTTCGAAACCTGATTGGACAAGTCTGCGTTCCCTGATCAAACTTCGGAATTAGCCCTGCTTCATGCCGAGGATGGGAGTAGGTGGGTCACTCCAGTTTAATTTACTCTGTAATTCTCAATGTGAATGTTTTGTATAGTAGTGCTCTGTTTTAGATCAAAACAATACACAGAATGATTAAGTAACAACTACATGATTACCAAGAAGCACTGGTCTGGCAGCTAATGCACACATTCCATAGAAATCTAGGTGGTCTTTCATGCTCTACTTAAGACTTTCAGGCTGAGCTTGGCCAATGTCTAGGAGGAAATTTGCATCCTGAGCTTGGTTTGGACCACTCCAGCTAACTTTCCAACCAAAACTCAGGCAGCATGCTCAGGATATTTTACATTAAGCACTGTTGTCGTGGTTTGGCTTTTTGACCTACACAGTCCTTATGTGTTGAAATATCTCACAGATCCTTACAGGGCACAGCAAAGCATGCAACCCTCAATGTCATTCTATGAAAACTTCTCCCTGGCAAGCTGTAACACAGCCCTCACATTGTGTCCGACAGCTTGACCCAAGAAATAAAACAGAAAAAAAATAGCAGTTAACTCTTAGGGTCATAGGAACATCACATGGCACCCAAATGAAAACCAGAGGCATGATTTATTCAGTATGGACACAGTACATCAGTTAAAGCAGTGTGGGTGTGAGCCAGTGTGCCACCCCAGGGTCAGGAACTGAAACAATCCCTGGGATTGTTTCATTGAGCACCATAGACACATATACTCTAGACAGTGCAGTCTTTCAGGGAGTCAGGTTTCAATTAGTTTTAAATGAGGCTGAGGTTTTTACTCTGTATGGGAATAATGTCAATCTGAAGTAGATTTTGAAATCAGGAAAACTTTTCTTCCTTTGATTTTCTAAAAAGTCTAATTCGTATGTAAATTTTCCCATTAAGAAAAACTAAGTAGGAAACACCATCTCTAGCATCAACGGTTCAGACTGAATTCACATATGTTCTATGTATTATTSATAGTTTCATGATTGACTGGTGGGTTTTTGTCTCCTCCCATGGGACTATACAGCTTTCCATTGACTAAAAAAAGGATGGAAAACACATGATATCCTACCTCAGGCAAGGGTTTCTGTTCTCTGGGTTTCCAAGAGTACAGCTGCCAAGAACAGGTCTTTTCTGTGGTAAACCTCACAGCCAAGGGTGCCCAAGCTTCACAGCACCCTGCTACATGTGCCATCAGGGAGAACAGGACCACACGAGGCTTCCTGTGGGTGCCTCGGGTGTGCTGCATCAAAAGCTCACTGATAGCGAGACATTTTCCATCGTGACTGTCATTTCCCTGAGCTGGAGTTTTCTGATAACATTTGGTATTTTGGAATATTTCCACCTACCTCTGGGACAGAATGACAGATACCAGTCCAAGCCTGTAACAAAATTATTTAGAATAGGACATCTATGAACAACTAAAAGAACTTGAATATGTCTATACTGATGTCCCTGCAGTTTCTGTTGCTAGCTCAGGTACTGACAGCGCAGGACAGCCAGCAACACTAAAGGCTAAATGTGTAAATGAGCCTGCACACCTGGATTCTGTAATTGTATGGCTAATAAACRAACCACATGGTTTAAAGTTAACTTGGTGTCATTTCTATGAACAGCAACCACCTCTTGATTAAAATGCTGTATTAGGAAAACTGTCTCGCCAATAAAAAAACAAAATCTGTGAAAACTCTCCAAAGATACATATTACAGGAGATACTTAATGTACACTTAATACAATTTCATACAACCAGTGATATGAGCTAATAGGCCTATAATTTGGTGTTTGCTTTCCATGAATTCGAAGAGCTTTTTCTCAGCTGAGTAGCGAGTCTTCACATATTTATTTTTCTCAGTGTTTAGGGCTGATAGAAATTTGAATGTGAACAGTCTGCCAAAGTGTTCTTCACCTCCCAAGGCACTCGTGAGCTCTATCAGTCATAATGTCAACTTAGCTTTGATGACTTAACACTACTTATGTCAAAGGTTTAATGAGAACAGACTTATCCATTGTACAGGGAATTAAGTTTAGTATTTTTATCAGAATGTTTCTATATTTGAATGATATGGTTATGCACAAGAATGTGAACTATAATGAAAAATAATGTAAAATTGAGAAAGACTTTGAAGAACACATTACTCCTTAACAGTGAACTTTGATTTAGGATTCTGTGTCAGCTGATCATGCCAACAGGAAAAAAAATAAGGTGAACTTCCAAGGTCAGAGAGGGACATAGGTTATTCATATAACTGAATTCTTCCTTTTCCCTTAGGAAAGAAATCCTTCCTGAAGCACTGCCTCAGAAAAACTGTAACTGTTCAAAGTCTTGCTGAAGTCATTGACCACTCGGAGAAGAGAGGGCCTCTGAGAGTTAGTCCAGTTCCGCCAGCCATGTCCCAGGTGAACAAGCCCTCAGGGGACAATATTTTTTTGCAACATACACCTTCCTTCAGCAACCCCCTTTGAGCTTCTCTCCTAACTGAGCTCTGTGCTTTGTCTCTCTCCCAACCCCAAATCTTTGTGTTGGTGGGGACTTAGCCCCAGCTGCCCCAGACATTGTGTTGGATGAGACTTTGAATATGCCATCTATGACTCAGATAAACATGTCCTCATGTAAATTGAAGCACAGCACAAGACCTCAGGAGAGAATTCTTTTGACACTCTACTCTTCCCTTTGGCGGCCCCTTTCTGGGCTTAACTGGACTAAAATGGAGCTCCTACTCTTTGTGTCTCTTCCAATTCTTATCCCAAACCTAGGTGTCAGGTGAGGTCTAGCTTAACATTCCCAAGCCATAGCCCAGGTGAGCATGTCCTCAGGGAACAATTATTTTTGCCCCCTTTCCTTTCCTTCGGCAATCCCTTTCCAATCCCTGACCAAATGAAGCTCTAGGCTTCCTCTCTTTTCCCAAAGCTGCACATAGCCAGATCCCTAACCATAAGTTCAGGCTGAGATAGCCTAAAGCCCCTAACGATCAACCGGATTAAAAACTTCCCTGAGAATAATTCTTTCCTGTCCCACTCGAAATGGGGATTCAAACTTGGTCTATTTCCTGTCCCTAAGCTTAGCTGTAGCCCCAGCTCTAACACCCAGTATCTGCAGAGAGCAGCCCAAGACCCCAAGCCACAGCCATGATGAACAAGTTCTCATAAGAGAATTCCCACAGCAAATCTTTTTATTAAAATGGAGCTCTAGGCTCTGCCCTGTTAAAGTCTAATTTAGTCTGAATGCAAAGGATGGCTTGAACCTTAGTTCCAGATCCTGAACTAGGAGCCAGAATAAAAACATTACAGGGAAGAAGTATTTTTGCAGCCTACCCCTTACTCTGGCTGCTCCTTTTCTGCCCCACACCAACTGTAGCTCTAGGTTTTATCTCTCTCCCAACCAGGTATGTAATGTTAACGCTAACCCTAACCCCAGACATCAGCTGCTCCCTCTTTCCAGAAGAATGAGTATCTAACTTAGTATTTTCAGTGAATTGTGTACCAAGTTCACCTTAAAGCAACTCAGAGTCATGATCCACATAAAACAGCACAATTGTTTTGTGTTCAAGATTTTTTCAACTTCCTGTCAGAACAACCTTGAATGTCTTTTGTCGGGATTCTGCTTATTTAACTGCTCAGAGGCTTAATCTGTTTCTGCTGCATCCATCTGACTTCCAGTCTAACGAATTTCTAGAGCTGCAAGACACATGGCTTCAATATTGTTTGAGACAATCATAGAAACCACTCAAAATAGGTATTTTGAGACTGTAAAGCAATAGATAGGTTTTTCTCATGCCATGACAAATGGCAGGTGCTGAGTTTTTAATATGGTGGAAAGCTATTGTGCAAGATATGTCTAATAGCTGTTGTGGTAAAACAAGGAATGTTTGCAGGGTCAACAGAGATTACATTTTTAAAATAAAATTAAGCTTTGTCTCCATTTTTTTTTTATTTTGCCATTATTTTCTCTTTTGTGATGTGTCATTCAATCTTATGCTGTGATCTTTGGGAGAACAGCATGAGAAAGATGACATTTTATATTAGCACTGCTGGAGGAGTCCTTGGGGTAACTTTGATTAGATCTGTTAATACAGTTGATGATTAATACTAGACTAATACGTGTCGAAATTAGTTCCAAAGAAAACATTTTCTTTATTTGATGAGTACTGTCAGAGTAGTATATCTGTTCCCAAGTTTTAATGAGTCACGCAATCTTTCTTCAATATATTTCAATTTGCTAGAAACTATATGCGTATTTACAGCTGTATCTCATTGGTTCAGAATAAAAATATATTTATCCCTTTCAGATTAACTTACTTTACTAGCCGAATCAAACCGAAAGTGGCTATTTCCAGGTGCGGATCTGCTCCCTTTGTTCTTTTTAGGACAGAAGTCTATTTCCGACGAGAGCTCGGCTCTTCACGATGCTGCCACTTGGTGGTGCCCGGGTGCTGAAGTGAAAACCTTCAACGTGTCAATCGCTTGGATCGTGCAATTCAGCCCCACCAGGTTCTTGCTGTGTTTCCTTTAAAATGAACAATATCTACTGTTCTATGGCCTCGGTTTAAAAAAATATATATACAAAACACAAAACATCCACTGTAGCTGAATAATGCTTTCAAATTTGTTAGGCATATTTTTTCAGTTAATGTATTTAAAACTATAATTTCATTATCACTTTTCTGTCACATCTATCTGTATAATGCAACATCTTAAACTTCCTAAAATACTTATAGAATAATTTTTTGGGGATGTTAGGGTGGCTGAAATGTGCAACAACCAGTTGCAACCATGATAGTTAATATTTTCTGATGAATGTAAACAGTTTATGCTAAAGCATCCTTGACTAGCTCATCTCCTTCTATGACAAGGTGACCCACTTAGTGAATGAGGTAAAGCAAGGCTGTGAATGTTGTCTAACTGGACTTTAGTAAAGCCTTTGACACTGTCTCCCACAGCATTCTACTGGAGGAGCTGTCTGCTCATGGCTCGGGTGAGTGCACTGTTTCCTGGGTGAAATACTGGCTGGATGACAGGCCCAGAGAGTGGTAGTGAACGGAACTGATCCAGTCGGCAGCTGGTCACTAGTTACTCAGGGATCAGTACTGGGTCCAGTTCTTTTAACATCTTTATCAATGATCTCAACAACGGGGTCAAGTTGACCCTCCACAAGCTGGCAGCCCACACCAAGTTGGATGGGAGTGTTGAACTGCTGGAGGGTTAGAAGGCTCTGCAGAGGGATCTGGGCAGGCTGGATGGATGGGATGTTGTTCTCGGACACGAATAAACACGCGGAGACAGCTGTCAGGGTTCACCAACAGGCAGAGGCCAAAGGGGAAAGAAGAGAGAGCCGGCCTCTGCCCTCGTCTTTATTTATATGTTTTCAGAAACTACCATGGATTGGAGGATGGGAATACCACCTCCTGCTGTCCACTGGTCAACAGAATTGTCTATCATATAGGTTAGGAATTCATAAACATTCTGTGCCGGTTAGATCAACAAGCTATGTTTATACAAAAGTGCGTGAGAAACTATTTGCTGAACTAAAAACACTGCACAACTAAAGAACTGCAAAATGCAGGGCTACAGAAGGGCCAAGGCCAATCCTAAGAGGTTCGACGACGCTGAGTGCTGGGTCCTGCACTTGGATCATGACAACCCCCTGTAGTGCTACAGACTGGGTGCAGAGTGTCTGGAARGCTGCCCAACAGAAAAGGATCTGGGGGTGCTGGTCGACAGCAGCTGAACATGAGCCAGTGTGTGCCCAGGTGGCCAAGAAAGGCAATGGCATCCTGGCCTGTATCAGAAATAGCATGGTCAGCAGAACCAGGGCAGTGATTGTTCCTCTCTACCGGCCACTGGTGAGGCCACACCTTGAGTGCTGTGTCCAGTTTTGGGCCCCTCGCTACAAGAAAGACATGGAGGGGCTGGAGCACGTCCAGAGAAGGGCAACAGAGCTGGTGGAGGGTCTGGAGCACAAGTCCTAAGACGAGCAGCTGAGGGAGCTGGGGTTGTTTAGACTGCAGAAAAAGAGGTTCAGGGGTGACTTTACTGCTCTCCACAAGTGCCAGAAAGGAGGTTGTAGCCAGGTAGGGGTCGGACTCTTCTCCTAGGCAACAAGCAACAGGTTAAGAGAAAATGGCCTCAGGTAGCACCAGAAGAGGTTTAGATTGGATATTAGGAGGAATTTCTTCACAGAAAGTGTTGTCAGGTATTGGAATGGGCTGACCAGTGAAATGGTGGAATCCCTTAAGGTGTTAAAAAGGCGTGTGGACGTGGCAATTGGGGATATGGTTTGGTGGTGAATGTGGTGGTGCTCGATTAACAGTTCGACTTGGTCTTAGAAGTCTTTTCCAATCTTTATGTTTCTCTGATTCCATAAAAGACTTTTAAAATAAGAAAGCATTATGACTTGGATTTCAAAAAAAAAAAAAAGTCTTCTAAAAGTATAAATGTCTACCAGTAAAATGCTGTATCTGAAATTGTTGCTACTTCTACTTCCAGCAATATCCTTTGTTCCAAAGGAAGTTAATTAGAAAAGCGTGACTTGACTGTCAGGTGGTATCATTAAAAAAAAATTAGGACTCAGAGGCAATTTGGTAGTACTTTTCTAAGGAACTTTGAAAGCATTAAAAACATAAATACTTGAATGTAAGAGAGATACTGACTTTACAAAATAAAGAGAAATTCTGAGTATAGAAAGCAGAGTAAGTTATCACTGTGCTGCTTAAACAGACCTTTTATTTTAAGTATCCCATGCAGATTTCAATGCTTTAAACCAAGATATTTTCCTAGCAGGCTATGAGAGAGGAACATTTTTTATAAGTTGAATTGCAGATGGGAACAATGGGACGCAATGCTAATTTCCAGCAACACACCACCGTAGTTACACTTCAGTCACTAAAACCATTCACCAATGCTAGCCCTGAGGGTCTGACAGCTCAAATCCTGCAGGAACTCTGGATGCTGTGAGACCAGATTTCTGAAAAATCAAGGCATGCATTTGGGTCAAGGTTTTTAGGGCTCATTTTTGAAGTTCTTATAGAAACACAGTTCTGGAGTTTGTAAGAATAAAACAACTCTCATTGTGATACACACAGCTGCAATTTTCATAAAGCTGTTTAAATCAATGTATTAGGCCAATTTGTGGGAGTTAAAATCTTACAAAATATGGGTCATAAAAATATCTATACTGTATTACTTTGTCTAGTATATTGAGAAATAATTAAAAGCACACGGATTTTTTTGGCAACATTTTCAAATGCCGGTTTTGCAAAACAGATGGCTTCTGAGGGGCCCCGATTCCAGCCTCTGAAGCCTGACACGGAGGAGCAAGTCCTGGAAGCCCCCGGCACGGCCCCTGGGCAGCTCGTGGCGTGGCACCGGCGACAGTCACACACAGCSGTAGTGAGTGTACCCGCTCCGGAGCTGCACCGCCTCTCCGCGGCAACCGCACGCGAAAATAGCGCAGTTCAGTGATGAGTCCTGTGGAAATGCACCCACATCCCGTCGGTCTGGGGAGGCCGTGCCGGGGCAGGGACACGAGCGCCCGGGCCGTCCCTCACAATGTGCCCGGGGGGGCAGGAAGGCCAACGGCATCCTGGCTTGTATCGGGAATAGTGTGGTCAGCAGGACCGGGGCAGTGATTGTCGCTCTGTACTCGGCACTGGTGAGGCCGCACCTCAAGCCCTGTGTCCAGTTCTGGGCCCCTCACTACAAGAAAGACATTGAGGTGCTGGAGCGCATTCAGAGAAGGGCAACAGAGCTGGTGGAGGGTTTGGAGCATGTCCTAAGCCGAGTGGCTGGGGGGGCTGGGGTTGTTTAGCCTGGGAAAAAAGAAAAAGAAAAAAAAAAAGGAGGCTCAGGGGTGACTTTATTGCTCTCTACCACTGCCAGAAAGGAGGTTGTAGCCAGGTGGAAGTTGGTCTCTTCTCCCAGGCAACCAGCGACAGAACGAGAGGACATCGCCTCCAGCTGTGCCAGGGGAGCCTCACTTTGGACATTAGGAGGAATTTCTTCACAGAAAGAATAGTCAGACATTGGAATGGGGGGCCCAGGGCGGTGGTAGAATCACCGTCCCTCGAGGCGTTTAAGCAAAGACTGGACGTGGCACTTAGTGCCAAGGTCTAATTGACACGGTAGTGTTCGGTCATAGGTTGGACTTGATGATCTCAGGGTCTTTTCCAACCCCTCGGCCTCGGCCGCCCCCACCGCTCCCGCCCCGTTCGCTGCCTGCCACGTCGAGATCACCGCCTTCCCTGCCGGCACCGCCCTTGGCTGGGCTGGGCTGGGCAGGGCGCGCCAGGGGAGGAGGAGGAGGCGGGAGCTGCCGCCTGCGGTGATGGCGCTRATGGCGCGCTGCGGCGGGCGCGCGGCGGGGAGGTGACGTCGCGAGCGAGGCGGAGGGCGGGGAGGAGGAAGAGGAGGAGACCCGGGCGGCCCCAGGGGCTGAGGGAGCCGCGTCCCGCTGAGGCTCCGCTCGCGTCCCGTCCCGTCCTACCCCCACCCCCGGTGCCTCCGGCTCGGGCGGGCCGGTGCGGCTCTCCTGAGGCCGCGATGCGCTCGGCCTGAGCGCGCCCCCGCCGCCCCGCCCGGTTCGGGCCTCTGCGAGGCCGGGGACCGCGATGGCTGCGGGGAACTGGCAGGAGGCGGCGGCCCGGTGGGCTGAGGAGGCGGCGGCCCGGGTGCGGGACGCCTTGTCGGGCGGGCTGGGGCTGCTGCGTGCCGAACTGGGCCTCGAACTGGGCCTCGACCCGCAGGCGCTGCCCACCTGGCTCGCCCTGGCGGTCCCCGCCGCGCTGGGGCTGCTGCTGCTGGGGCTGCTGCTGGCCGCGGCCTGCGGGGGCGGCCTCCGCAAGAAGCCGGCGCGGAGCGCGGCCGTGAGAAAGGGTGACGACGCGGCCGGCGCGGGCCTGACGGCCGGCGGGGGCCAGGGCAAGGCGGCGGGCCCGGGCCCCGGGCAGCTGAACCTCAAAGGCGACGAGCAGAGGAAGCGAAACAGGAAGAAGCTGCCGGAGAAAGCGGCGCGGGTGAGAGGGGTGTGAGGGCCGGGAGGGCAGCGGGTGTGAAAGGCTTATTGACAGCGGCGGGACGGGGCGGGCAGTGGCACCCGGCCGGGTCCCAGCGGGAAGGCGAGCGGGTCGCGTCTGGCGAGCGGCCCTGAGCGCCGCTGCAGCTCCCCAGGCCCTGTTGCCGGTGCCCCCCACTCGGAGAGGCACCTGTGGGAAGGATCTGGGTGCCATAGAGCTCCCCCCGAGCCGCCGTGCGATATTTGTCCGTGGAAGGAAAGCATGAGGGAGTCCTGACTGCTCTGAAGCCGTCTCGTGTAGTATCGGTTATTTGGTTGCTTTGAAAAGCTGGAGGAGCAGCGCTCTCACAAGTAAATTATATGTTAATAGTCGTGGGTGATGAGGAAAAGGCTCGCTTTTTAAAAGCATTGTATTGTAAACAAAAATTRTATGAAAGCTGTTATTAGTATTATATAGAACGCTTGCAGGGTTAGCAACCAGTAGTGGAGACCTTAGAATTTCAAGCCAAGAGTTGTAGTCTAGGCAGGTAAAGACTATTGGAAGAAGCATTCTATAAAGCCCTACAAATGTTGTGATGATTCAAACGTGAGTAAGCTTTTTGCTGTGTATTTTCGACAGAACATGTTAGTGTCAATCTTGCTGTAAGCTTGCCTCAGTAGGAATATGTCTGATTTAGTTGTTACAGTAAGGATCATCTCCTTTAATAAGGAAATCTGTGTCTTAGCAGCCGCTTAAAAAGATATAATTCTTGTAATTTATATTATTTTAAATCCTCAATATATGGTGTGGAAACCTTCCATCTTTGACAGTATGAGTCCACTTATGAGAAAATTAGTAGAATGCAGAAATTTTCGACTGTCCTTTTAAAGCTTCCAGTTGTCAGTTTTGGGGCTTGAAGGGATTGCTTCTATAGCTTTTATATTGTTAGAATGTTTGTAATCCTATTTATGTCCAAATGGATTATAGGAATGAAAGTGTAGCAGATGTCCCCTGCCTGTTACAACTGTGTCGTGTAATTATATCTTGCTCTATAAAGTCTGAATTGTTTCCCTAATGACGAGAGAAAGGAGAGACAATGGGTTTGTATCTTCGAGTCTGTGGCGGTATTAAGATTTGAGAAGTTTGCGGATTTTTTTTTTAATGAGAATTTAAAGCTAGAACATCTTAAACAAAAAGAAAAAATCGTTTGCATACGCCACCAACCTGTCTTTSAACATTGAACTACTGAAGTTGTTTCTGGAAGTTGCAAGAGATTGAATGCTGAGCACCAAGAAGAGGAAATGTGATTCAGAATCTTTCCAGTGTAGCTAGGTTCTCCATTTTGGAGAAGGCATGCTAAAGATGTAATTTTTTTGCCATCTTGAGCAGAAGATACTTCAATGTTTAGTATGTTATGCCTTGTTGACAACAAAGCCTAATTCTAGAAATTACTTAGGTTTTGTTTGGTTTATTTACTTTAAACTCTAGTATGAGAACAGCATAAACTCCTGCAAGTCATTGCTGAAGACATATTAAAAAATGCCTCCACAGAAGATAGAGTGAATCTTTGTAGTGTAGGGCCTCATAAAAGCAAACTTTGTAGTAATTTTATATAAAACTTAACTAACTGACATTTTTCATGAATATAGATAATTGTACTATGTTGAGCTTGGTTTACATAGGCATAGAATAAGGCAATGCAAGAGCAAATCCTTTTATAATCAGAGGAGTAAAGTCGTTTTTAAGCTCTCTGTATTGTTAAGCTTTTTAAAGTTATATTTATAGTACTTTGTATTCAGTATTTGCTTGGTGAGATGAAAAAAAAACCCCACCTTTCCCCAAAAGAAAATGCACAAACTGAATCATTAACTGTAGTGCAAATAAGTTACACCAGTGACAAAGTTTAACAGGCCTGCCTCGTGCTCATTTTCCAAGATAAGTTTAGAGAGACCAGTATTAGCATGTCCCAAAGTTCTCCAACTTTCTTGTGAAAAATTCTCAAAATAGCATTGGAAATTTAAAGATGCAACAAAAATTCTTACTGATTGCTGCCTGGTCATTTTCATCTTGTGATTTTGTGTGCTGTGATTCTAATACTGAGGTCTTGGAGGGGAGAAGAGTAAGCCTATTACCAGTAGATTTACTAGAGGGCTTGCTACGCCAGGGTCTAGATTTCCATTGCAGGCGTTTCAGAAAGCTTAGAGCAACTGGTCATTAGCATTAAGAACACACTACAGATGTCTAATTAAAAGCTGTAGGGTTACTTTAATACAAAATTACTGAGCTCACTGTATGGTAGGTGATGAGTAACACTCATCAGTTAGGATCAGAAGTGTTCTTCGCTGTAGCTTCTCTGAGGAGGAGTATTAATTGCTTGCATGTGGCTTTATTCAGTACCTGTATAAGTAGGGTACAACTTACCCCATTTTTTTAGTAAAATAGGTTTCTTTAAGTACCACTGCATTGACTGGATACAGTTGTACCTATGAGATTCTGTTTATTTACTTGCTGTGAACAAACAGAGAAAAAAATGGAGCTGAAACTGTTTAGCATTCATTAACATTACAGTTTACAGAGGCAGTTCTGGCTTTCTCGGGCTGCTTGGAGCAAGGTATGATGGTGTCCKTGCTTCAGATTCTGTGCAGTAAACCTGAAGCTGCTTTTTTCATTTTTATTTTAACTCCTGGAAGAGGCAGAGCTCTTTTTCTCCTGTCAGAGTTCTTTGGCCCCATTAAAATTTTTTTTTCCTGCCCAAAAAAACACTTGATATTTAATTCCTTCCACTTCTGAATAATTACTGGGCCTCTCTCTCCTACTTCAGCAGAAAAAGGTGAAGCTGTTCTTACATGGTTTCTGTGCAATCTGCCAAACACCACAGAAACTTGAGAGTAGCCATCTTCTGTGATCTGCTACAGCTTTAGAAAGCCATTCACACTATCTATTTGTAGATGTGGAAAATACCAAATTGCCTGTGTACTTCCTATTGTTTGAAGTACACCTGGAGAAGAAATGCTGACCACTCTAGTAAAAGCATTTGCATTCATTTGAGGAAGTTTTGGACTTGGTCTTCTTGAAAGAACTTTCTGGGCTATGGCTGTTTAGTGATTGTTTGCACTTAGAAATAGATTGTACAAAGACTTTATACTTTCAGCTGATGCTCCCGTAGTGGTTTGTCTATGTGTTAATGGTCAAATGGCAAAAGTAGGGCTGTAGGATTCTTCAGGGCTCATAGAGAAAATTGCTAGAAGCTTGTAGAAAATACTGGTAAACAGATTTTTTTCATTGGCCAGAGATATTCTAAGTAGAGRTATCTTTATAATGTGTAACTGAGGACTTTGGCTAATACAGCCTTGTAAGATTGAGGTGATAGCAATATCATTTGAAGTGTGAAACTGAGTTAGCCTTTGCACTACTGTGTTTAAAGAATTTTTTTTTTACAGTCTCAGCAAAACCTTTCCTACGTTTGATATATCTTAACACCCTCATATGAATGTGTGTGAAAAAAGGTTTATTTAAGTATTGGAATTTTAAGGTCCTCAGACAAGAAAAGCATTCAATGACCAGTACTGTTATTGACAGCACTATTTCTGCCTTGTTTCATTGTGCCTGGTGGCTTTAAGATGAGGGTAAAAAAGATGGCAAATAATAAATTGCACAACTTCAATTAATTAATTTTGTCAGTGGATGTTTAATGTATTACCCATAAAGTTTTAAACTTTGGGCTGTGGTTGTCTTTTTAAAATGAAACATTTCCGAATACTGTAGAAAAACTTTGTTCTTTCCCGCTTCTGTTGCTGTCTTTGGTATATCCAGAAATGGTCACGTGGATTTTGGTTAAAATTCTATGATTCATCTGTGGGCAGGAAATACATGTGGAAAGCTTCCACTGAAAAGAAGGGCATTACAATTAAGGGATGCATTTCTCCCTGAACATATTGAAATGCAAGTTTTCGAACATTTTTAAAGATTGTTTGTAAATGTTGTTGTAAACACATGATCAGATGATCACATAGCATTTTGAACAGTCATGTGAATGAATTTTTCCAGAGGGCTCTTAATGGWTATGAATTAGTTTATTACTTCAGAGAAACAGCTAAAGTTTTTTTAAATTAAAGATTAAGACTTTTATCTATTGAATATTTGGGAGAGATTAAGAAAGTAGTTTTCAATTTAAGGTATATATATACTAGCAAAGAAGAAAAGCAAGGTACAGAATTAAAAAAGTTAGTTGACTGTAAACTTTTTTGATACAAGTCCAGTACTAGATGCATCAAATCTCTTATCTAACTCTACTGCTAAACAGAATGTGGAGTAAGTAGCAGACACACGAGAACTGAGTTTTGACAGTGAGTTATTTTCAAGATTGAATATCAAGCTTTTGGTATCCCTGTGGAATTGAGTACTGTGAACTTTGTTGAGAAGAACTTTTAGAGAAAGTTCTAAGACACAGATTTGTTAAAATATACTTGATTTTTGGAATGCTGAGGGAAATGTACTGCATCTTAGATACGAGGAGTCTAGTTTAAAGCTGGTTGTTGCAGGAGAAGAGGGGTTAGGTGACCTGATCTTTCAATTTCTATTAATAGTTACTTCAAAGAAGTTGGCATGCTTCCTGACTACAGTAAGCAATACTGTGTTATGCACTGGTGAAATTGTGCCAAGGGTGGTTTGTAAGCATAATATGCTGCAAGACTTAAATACTTGTAACACTTAAATTGAGGATCAGATCTAATAGTTGAAGGAATAGACCACACTTAAGTTGTGATATGGCTTTTGTTTTACTTGAAAGCAATTAGGTTTGTGTGATGCAGAGTTAAAATAGCTTTTGGGGTTTTAATAACAAAAAAATAACTAAAGGGAATAGAGATTGAACTTTATTTTTAAAGAATTGTAGGAATTAAAGCAACTTTGAAGTAGCTATTTATGCTTATTTAATTTTCAGTCATTAATTTATCTGAGTCATTCTGAATGTGAATCAGTGACATTTGTGTGGACTCTATCAGTTACTATTCTTGACAACTGTTTTTCACTCAGTGAAATTAATGGCTGACAGTAGTATAATATATGCATATTTTCATCTTCTGCAGTTGAGTACAGTAACTTCAGTCATAGCTTTTTGTTAAAAGTAAATGACTTTTAAATTATTACATTTTTGTATGGGGAATGTATAGGCTAAGGTGTATGCCTTTACTGTCAGAGGTAATATAAAGACTCATTTAATGATCATCTAGAGTTTTAACTTTATTTGTTGAATAATACATGCTAATTTTCTTTCCTTTATTGTGTGAGGGGGAAATGGTAGACTAATGTAATGCCTGTAATCAAGTCTGTCTGAGAAGAACAATGGGATGTCGTGCTTAGTCATGCTTCATGTTTGATTTCTGATTTCTATTCTACTATGAAGTTTAACTTGTGAAGGAAGTGAGCTGGGAGGGATATGCATGGATAGAAATTGCAGATGTTTGGTCAAGGTAGAAATTACTTTTAAAAATTAGGCCTGTTGCTGAACTGCTACAAAGTGGTAATTGTGTTATATTTATTRGGTAATTTATGGCACATACAACTGTAGTTGTTCTGACTCAGTTTCCAGAACAACTACAGATAACTTAAAAAGCTGATAACTTTCAGAAATTTACCTTTTGATATGAAATGCCTGGATTGAATAGGAGTGAGATCAGATGAAATGAGAAGCCCTGTTCTCTTTCCATTTTTGTTTCTGTGTTTGATAAATGCAGAATTGCAGCAGATATTTGGAGCACCAATCCACAATTTGGTCTGATTTATTCGATAATTTTACAAGCATTTTTCAGTCAACAAGTAATTGCATTTCAATAATAGTGTAATTTGAGTTTTGCTTCATCTGCTTTCTCCAGTGTTTTTATTATTTATGGTTATTGTTTACACAGCCTAATGGACGGTCTTTCCTTGATGTGTCTGAAGATGAAATAATACAAACTGTCCGTAAAGACAACATTAAGCAGCCTGTGGACACAGAGAAGAAGAATGAAAAGGTCAGTAATGGATACAAAGCCACGATGTTGAGATTTGATGTATGTTATTTCAATATCTAATAACTCTATTTGTGACTTGAAATCCTGTTACTTGTATGAGTGAAGAAGCATATTTCTTACTGTGAAGAGTACTAATCTAATTTGGAGTTGGAAAGAGCTAAAGTAGCATTTTCTTAACTTCTGAGATCATGCTTTATCACAGAATGTTTGTCAAGCAAACCCCACTCCCTGCACCCCACAAAACACTGGTATCTCTGTTCATCATGTGACGGTGTTAAGCCTACAGAAATTAAGTTTGTGTTTCATCTTTGGCTTCTATGGTGATGTAGCATAATGATGGTATTGTTAAGTGCTTTGTAAATGGTCTACCAACAGGGGGACTACTATTCAAAGGATTACAGCCATGTGCCTGCTTATTTCTTTTGCCAGATGTATCTATTAGTAATTAGAATTCTTAATTTTTGATAACAAATGTGGGCTTTGAAGTCTGGTGTGAGCTTTTTGTTATGCCAATTAAACAGCTACATTAAAAATATMATTTTAAACATTGATCTGGAATGTTCTCTAAAAGGTAACCATACTAAGGGCAGTGTTACTTTTTGAACTGTGAGGAATAATATCTTCCTGTCGTATCATATATGCTATCATTTGTAGGCAACATGGATGTACTTGATAGGCCTTTGGTAATTGTTTTTGCTTGGTTCTTTTGCTGACATTGGGCATGGAGTTTTCCCACTGTCGTTGTTTTCTGACTTACTTTCTTCAACAAAATGCTTTTGTTTTAACTATACTGAGGAGTATTGGAAAAATAAATGATAATGCATAAACAGTCAGAAACACTTTGCTGTGAGGGTGGTGAGGCACTGGCACAGGTTGCCCAGGAAGCTGTAGTTGCTCCATCCCTGGAAGTGTTCAAGGCCGGGTTGGATGGGGCTTTGAGCAACCTGGTCTAGTGAAAGGTGTCTCTGCTGTGGCAGGATGGTTGGAACWAGATGATCTTTAAGGTCCCTTCCAACCCAAGCCATTCTATGATTATTGTCTTTTCTTTAGCTCATTCAAGCTTTAATAAAAGTACTTGACTACCCTCTGATAACTTCTTTTGCAGTTGGTTTTTTGGCTGAAAGACTTTTAGTTTGCTGTAGGGCTCTAAATGTTTTTGGCATTGGCAAATTGATGACTTTTCTGTGAAACAGGTTTGCGTTAAAGTTTCATGCTGTACACCTCTTTCTCTTCCCCATGTTTTGCATATCAGATTGACTTTGTTGGGTTTTTTCCCAAGAACATAACACAATTTGAACCTGAATGAATAACTGTTTGTGGGTTTTCAAGTAGGTAAGGTGTTTAAATGCTGAACTCAGCTTTGCCTTAAAATTGCAAACATAGTGATCTGAATTTTAAAATGTGAAGTTGAAGCTGCAGCTCTAGGAAATGAGTACCACTAAATGGATATGGATGATTATTCAACTTAATTATGTTTTCGTATCACTTTGGGGGACCCTGGGCAAACATGATTGCCTCAGAAGTAAATGTTGCCCTTCAATTAAAAGCATACCTAAGAACTTTCTTTGAACTTCAGGTAACTGTACAGGCTTCTAAGTATTCGATAAAGCTTCTCAGGGCATCTGCTCTATTTGTAACATTATAAACTTGCTAAGGTTGTAAGGTCCTGTGTATGTGTCTGTGTATCTTGGGATGGATTGTCTAAAACGATGCTGGGATTAAAGTCGTATGTGCATGTGTGTAGATATATGAATACATATAAACTATGGCCTGAAGGGCATGGTTATTTTTTTGTGCTTGAATATATGCTTTCAGGGAAAAATCACACATCCTTTGTGTTTCTGTATTTCTTGGCTGCTTCAGGGTTGTGAATTTCATGCACATTTTTTCAGGGTAGTCCTTTAAGTTTTTCTGCTTTGTGGGAGGGGAAGCTTTGGATGACGTCTGGACTGTGGCTGTTCATAGGGTTTATGATTCCCTTAACACTTTGAATGCTTTCTTCCCTTCTTTCCATTTTAGTGACTTGCCACAGTACAGGGGTTTTTTTAGTGTTTAGTGTAAGAGACTGCTACTTAAGAAGTGACTTTGGATGAGACTGGGATGTTAAAATGTCATCGTCCATTCTGTTTGCAAGCACATAACTGCTTTGTCTTGAATGCTAGAAATAATCGGCCAACGAGGGATCAGGAAGAAAGGTTTATTTTTCTATTGTTCTTGCGTGGGCTACAATACGTCTTAAGGACTTAAAAAATTTTGGCAGGCCTGCTGAGTTCCTCATGTGTTCTTTGGCTGTTGGCAGAGCCAACACTGGCATCTTTGTGTGTTGCACAGGTGACACTCGGAATGCATAGACTTCTGCAAAAAGACCGGCAGGCTTGCTCTGGCTTTAACATCTCATGTTGTTACAGTCAGTTTGTTACTGAGATAGCGACTGGTACAGCACAAAGTTTAGCAGGTGGTGAGTAAATCGGATAAAAAAATACGGTTCTGGTTTTTCAGAACATGGTAACACAGTTTAGGAAAGCAAATACATTTTCGAGATTTGAATTCTTGATCTTTTTAGAAATAGTGTTTGTTAATCACAAATTTATTTTTAAGCTGTTAGATTTTGATGTTTCCATAGGAGCTAGTTATTTAAGGAAACTGAAGTTACAATTTGGAAGAGTAGTCATCTTGAACTGTTGTCTGGGAGACTTCTGAAGTAATTTCAGGTGTTCTCTTAGTGCCGAGGACAGTTGGATAGTTATGGCTTTGTGGATGGGAAATTTTAAGATCTCAAGTTCCAGCCTCAGTGTAGCTGCAAATGGGAGACAGAGGTACAAACTTACTAATCTTTCCTCTGTTTGAGCTTCAAGAGGTAATTTATAACTAATTTTAATACTATTTTTCACTTTCCTTTTTAATTCTTTCCTTAGAAGGTGCTCTGGCAAATAATTTGACTTGTTTATATTTTTAGAACCAATTCTTCTCAGGTTGCTTTTGAAACCAGCCCTTCTCTTTTGGAGATTTTTCAGAAGCTGGTCTGCTGGTATGTGGGTAAAGGTAGTCTGCTGAGCACATAAGTGAGATAATTCAGTTTGGGTGCATCTGTGGTTTGGGTCCCCTAGTAGATTAAACCATGAGTTAACTGTTCAAGTCAGTTCCCTAAATGTTGCAGGTGTGTTGACACTGCATTGCATATAAGCAGTGAATTTTTTATCATSTCTGCTGCACTAACAACCTGTACTGAAGCTACAGATTACTTTTGGGGCATGGAAACTAAGGCATGTGAACTGCATGCCATTGTGGGGGCCCACAGAATATCTGCAGCAGCTGTGGTAATGATTTAGGTGTTACCAATTCTGAATTCTAGAGAGATTGTTAGACACTTCTTGAACACCTAGAAAGGAGACGAGAAACCCAAATTGTTTGAACTCAGGTATACAGCTGGCAATTCCTAGTCTTACTCTGGCAGAAGTATGTATTCCAGAAAGACGTCCAGCATTCTTAGAATATTTCAGAGACAGTGAATAGTTCCCCTTATAACATTTGTATGGATACCATATTTCTTTTGAAAGTCTTGTTGTTTTTCATTCATGTTTGTCTGATAGTTCTTAACACCTTTCTTCACTAGGTTAAAAAGCTTTTCAGTATCGTATTTTCTTTCTAAGAAGGTCGTCAAGTCAATTTGCCATCACTTTAGCGTATCAAAAGATTAAACTCCAAGGCTTTCTGCAATATCTTCCAATATCTTGGAGGTTTTTTTCTCAATATTATCTTTTCAACACTCTGTATTGCTACCTGTTGCACCAAAACTGTTTGCAGAAGTAGTCATATCTGTTCCTATTTGTTTACCTTAGCTCTTCTATCAAAGAAGCCATAACTGATGAAACCTTGGGGGAAAAAAAAATCTTTAATGTATGGGCTCTAATCACAGCTTATGTTTTGAAGTAATTTCCAAACTAGGATTTTCTTACCTTTTTTTAAAGGAGTTACTGGCATTATTTATTTCTCCATGTGTAACTTTATACTTGCTTCTGCACAAAACAAATTTTAACAGAGTGGGATCTGCCTGCTCAGCAGCTCATTACTCCTCTGTGACTGTGCTGCTGCCAGCATAGCTTCTTCTACCAGGCTTTGTGCTCTGTAGCATAAGTAATGTTCCCCCCACCTGCCATTTCTGTGGTGCATAAGTCTTTCACAGAGGGTTGTTCAGGAAAGTCTGTTTCGAATGTATTCCTGCTTCTGGGGCGGAGGGGGGGAGTTCTAAATCATCTATGCCAAGTGATCACTAAGTCATTAAGATAATTTTGTATTTTTATTCTAGTCAAAGAAAAAAAAGAAATCAAAGGGAGATGCTAAAACAGTTCAGGATACGTCTCGTCTAGATGGAAAGGAAGTTGATGAAGGTACTGAACACAAACATACACAAAATGCAAGCATTTTGGCTTAAATGCTGTTCAAGATTTACTTGTGTTTGGTTCATAAAGAAGCATAAGAAACTCATTTTGTCATAACTCCATAGTCACGTATTGTATCTGGAAATCTAATCTTTGAAACAACAGTATTTAGTAACTTCGACTGATTTTTTGGAGGTTAATCTTACAAAAACTGAGAAGTTAGGAATAGTAGGGCACTCATGATAATCATGTTTTGCTCTGTGAAGCCAAGTATTATCACACTGCATCCAGAAAAACTTACCTGTGGCTTTTTGTTTATGTTTTCAAAGTAATGTTGAAGCTGACTGGTTAAACTGCCCTCAGACTTCAGTTTGATAAGATACAAGCTGAAAATCTTTCCTTCCTTGCTGACTTAGTGATGTTTTCATTTGCGTGGTGTTTTAGGAGCCTGGGAGACAAAAATCAGTAACAGAGAAAAGCGTCAGCAGCGTAAGCGAGACAAGGTCCTGAACGACGGTGGCTCGGGAGAACCAAATCTCCAGGGTATAGAAAATACAGTTACCGTATCCATTGAACAACTGATGCCTACACCATCACTTCCCGTTGGTCTCAGAAAAAATAAAGGTATGCTGGTTGCTAGGTCTGTGAATGTGTCCTAGAAAGATAACTTTACTTGAATGCCTTAATAGTGAGTCTATGTTGGATGTATGGCAGGTATATCTGGAGGTGAAACTCTTGAGGAAATTATTTCAAGCTGTGTAAAAGCACTTCCCTATTGTGCAAAAATCCCCCCTTTTTAGCCATAGTTTTGGGGGAATTCAAGAGTGTGTTCTGGAGTAAGTGGCCAAGACACTGGCCTCCATCCACACTGGTGCGCTGTCACTTGCTGCACAGCTGCATAGGCATGTCCCTGTTCCTTCACTTGTGATCTTTGTTTCCAGAAACTTCAAAGGTATCTTCAGCACTGCTGCAGGCAGCACCAACTCCTTAACTTTGAGTGCTTCCTTGTGGGAAGGTTATGCCCATGAAGTTCTCTTTAAGGATCATTCACTGCTTAACATGTAGGCATTTTTTTCTGATGTAGATTTAGTAGTACCCTGTACTACAGCTGTTCATACTGGTAATGCACATCTGGCTGAGATTTAGTAGTCAATTACTCTAGCTGAGGATTCAATAGATATGGCTGCTGGTGTTACAGAGAAAAAAGATTGCATGGGCTGGTTTAAATAGTGTGTAGGCACAGGAATTCGTATTTGGGTAAAACTGAGAAATAGGTACTTTAACTAAATGAAACTTGGTGTTATAGCAAAGTGACAGAAAGACTGAGCCTAAGAACTGTCTGGTACTTCATAACAATTTATTGATGTTTGTATGCCTCACCGTCCTGTTTTATTGACACTTGTTTGCACCTTGACTGAGTGCATAATTCTTGCCCTGAGGACTAGATCATCGGTTTCTTGTTACTTTTTTTTTCCCCTGTAGTTTACACAGAGCTTCAAGAAATGGTAGTTCCAACTGTCTCTATACACTGTTGCTAACCATAACTACTATTCTGACCTGTCTAGTCAGGGTCCTTTACTTATCATATGTTTTTATGTATCTTATGTATAACCTTGTACAAAAGTAATCTAAAARGAATTCAGCTGTATCTAGTGTTTTCATGGTAAGGTAGAAGTTAGAAATAGTTACAGGTCTGAAATACTTAGAGCCACCTTTCACTTGAAAATGACAGCCTGTTTTAGATTTCTGCTCTTTGTTCCTTGGGAAAGTTGCTAAAGTTCTTTGAAATCTGCAGTTACTTGGTTTGTGGGTCCTAAGTTTGAGTTCATTCTGTCTGCAACATACACAGAAATAATAAAAAATAGAGCATTTAAATTTTATTCTTAAATGTTCTGAAATTGTCTTAATTTAATTTGAGGTAGTAATATGCTTATTTTCTTAAAATATTAGTAATGGATACTCTGTTAGAAGACCTTTACAGGTGTTGCTGTTTGAAAAAGCTTCATCTTGCTTTGTTTCCTCCTACTTCTTAATCAGGTGATGCACTTTTGAATGCACAGATTAGCGGCTCTAAAACTGCAAAGGGAGAGTCATCAATTCCACAAGGTAAAAAGTTTTCATTATTGGGCATCCTAAGTAACTAGAGAAGTATTTTATAGAAGTGAAAACACCAACTGCCAGTGCAGAATTTTGAGCAGTTACCGACATGGAACTTTACTGTACAGCTGGCTCTTTTGGTTATGCAAATGTTACACTTCTAAGTTGCAGTTACTTCTTAAAGAGTTGAAAAGAGTCTCTGTTACATGTCGAAATACAATTCAGTATACAGAATTTTCATACAGATTACCTATTATGAAAATTGTTACAGAACAGTAACATTTATTTTTAAGCTCCACTGAAAAAATCTTTATGCTAGCTTTTCAAACTTACTTTTTTGTGTTGGTGAATTATTTGCTCAATGAAAAACCTAGTATAGATAACTGTAAAGAGCTTACAAGTCCTGATTATTGTTTACACTTGTTTCAGATTGTATACAGGGGTTACTCAGTTCTATACATACTCCTTTGAGATGCATAAATACGTTCATTTTGAAAGTTCTTAAAAATAAAAGTATGTTTATAAAAATATACTTGACATATGTCATACACATAACAAAATATTTGACTAGTGAATCTTAGCAGTTTCTAATAAGAGATACTGCTATAATAATACTTGAAGTGAATTCGTTTGGTATAATGAAATCAAGATGGTTGTTTCTTACATATAGCCAACATTAGTTGTGTTGCTTTCATGAAAAGTAGCTAGTATAATCAAGCAAGTCAACWAATGAGTTTCTAAAAGCACCCAGATCCAGAAAGTGAATCCCTTTCTGCTCGTTGTTGAGAGTTTTACTTCACATGCAAACTTCCTGTATCATCACACAGAAGGAGGGAGCTGTACTCTTCAGAGATGCCTTCAGAGGACAGGAGGCTATAATCAGCTTTGAGTAAGGGGAAATTCTGACAGGCTACGAGGAAAAAGGCTCTTCATTAGATAGTTCAGAGCATCTCTGGGCAATCAGCCTTTATGGTTTCCAGAACTTCAATAATGCAGTATAAGTTTGAAGTTAGCTGTGCACTGAGCAGAAGGTGGGACTAGGTGACTTTGAGGGATTCCTTTAAATCTTGAGTTTTCTGTGATTCAGTGAACACTTGCTGGTCATTTAGAAGGTAAAGTTTTTGACAGGAGAGTAGTATAATAAACACAGAATAATCAAGCTCCTGCTTTAGGACCTCAGCTGCCTTTTTGCAAGGTTGCAAAAAGATTTTTCTACCAGCTAGTTTGGTTTCTGTCTCTTCAGTATTTTATTTGTTGTCTTTCCTTAAGACTTGCTATTACCCTAGGAGGAAGTTGACTGACAGGAGCAACGCTGGTGCTGTGGAGAAAGGGCAGTGGTTTTTTTGTACAGCTGTGGTGATCTTATGGATATCTGTGTTTGGAAGTGATTTGTCTGAGAAAATCTAGGCATATCTCACCTAATCAATTCTTTGTCAGTGAGGCTGCCTTGAACTGGGCATGTTCATGCTGCCTGAGCTATGAGTTCATTTGAGAAATAAAATGTTTGGTCTGTAGTTTTTGTTGGCATATGTTGGCACTGACTTGTGCGTGAGGTTTTGGCTACTGTTTAAGTTTTACACTTGTAATATGCCAATATTTCTCGATTGTTTGTAAAAGTTTTTTTACAGTGCATGTATAAAAGGAGGGGGGTTGATATACAAAGAACTTTGAGAAAGGTTTGTGATATATAGGTGAGGCTGGGTGCACTAGCCCTTATATTTATAGCGACATAAATTTTAAAAACTTTTATAATGATCTTTGTCTCAGTGTACTGCTGACTTCTCAAAGTATACATTAGACTTGCAGTGTCTAGTAATTTCTCATCAGGGTAACATGTAACAGACTGTTGCAGTGCTGTGGTCTTTTACCTTAGTGTAACATAAAATATGTTACTTATAAATTATTTCTAGAGTGTTACTATGATTTTTAACTCTAACTGTGGTGGACTCTATGGTCAATATGATAGCTATTCTCTTTCTAAGTCCTGTGTAGTGTTTGGGAAGTATTTTCTAATACTTGGTAATTTCTTCTCCATCCTGCTTGGAGGACTGCTGCTTGCAGTTATGAAACCAAAAATATTCTCCATTCAGTGCATGAGGTTTTCCACAAGACATCGCCATACTCTGTAAGAGAAATTACCTGACAGTGTCGAAAGCACCCTCCCCACCTTTTTTTTTCATCTAGAGGCACCAGTTCACTGATAAATCAGCCCTATAACGAAAGGGATGAGGAAAGAGAGTGCACTTGGTGCTGTTTTTTCCTCACTCTTCAAGTTAGTAGACAGATGGCGCATATCATCTGAACTGGAAAATCAGCTAAGACAGAGCAGCAGCTTGTCTGTATCACACTGGTGTAGCAAAACTGCTGTTCATTCGGGGGTTTTTTATTAAGTGAATGTGCATGTAAGTGATATTTTAATTCTTCATCCACTTCTTATTTTAAATAATGCTTTCATTCTTGTTGTATTTAAGTTTCTCCAGGATTGAGTGAAAGCCATACAGTAAATGGAGGAAGCTGGAATGAGAAGTCTGTAAAAATCTCCTCACAGATTGGTGTAGGGGAGGAGAAATGGACATCTGTTCCTTCAGCTGCAGCTGGGAAGAGGAAGACTGAGACATTGGCTTGGGGCCAGGACACTGGAGATGCTAATGGAAATGGAAAGGACTGGGGTGTAACCCTGGTGGGCAGGCCCTGGAAAGAGCGTTCTTTGTTCACTCCTATTGGTAAGCTATTTCGAAGAACTTGCTTCACTTAAGCATTTTTACATAAATGTATTTTTTAGTAGTGGATCTCTGAAATATTTTTATGTTTCTGTGTTAAAAAATCTTGTTGTGGTCTAGTGAAATGTGAACTGAAAAATTTCTTTTTACTGTAACTTCTGATGGCTTAGCATCTATGTCTCTGCATACTGTTAAACTAGGGGTTTTGAGTTTATCTGACAAAATTATTTCTGTGGAGGAATCCAATTCTGTATATCACTTTTATAAAATTCTGTAGTGTAACTTCTTTTAAAGAATGTCTTAAAACCCAGGTTGTAAGTCTCTATTGTGTTGATCCAACATGATCAAATCAACTGTGTTCGGTTTTGGCAGGTGTTTTTTAGGCCCTTTGCGTAAAGATTGTTCAACTCTTGTGACATCTAGTGTTACACTGTTTTTCTCATTAGAAACTGGTTTTTAGTGTTCAGTACAATTTTCTGCCTCTATCACTTGTGCTGTTCATAGTAAAAATGGAGAAGAGATTTCTTCATTTCTTTCTGGGCAACAACCATCAATTTCTTAGTAAATGCTGTGATGTGCCTTTCCCACTGTTTGGTGTAAGTGATTCTCATCTCTTCTGGGAAGCATTGTTCCTTTGTAGTCAGCAGTGTTACTTGAGTCTTCTCATGTCTTAACCCCAGCCGGCAGCCGCTTGCTCAGTCTTCCAGCAGCATGGGGGAGAGAATCAGAAGGATAAAAGCTGGAAAACTCATGAGTTGACGTAATGACAGTTTAATAGGAAAGGCAAAGCCATGCACACAAGCAAAGCAAGAAAATAATTCTCTACTTCCCATGAGCAGGCAGGTGTTCAGCCATCTCCAGGAAAGCACAGCTCCATCACGTGTAACAGTGACTTGGGAAGACAAACCCTCCCTTCCTCCTTCCTTCCACTTTATATACTGAGTGTGATGCCACATGGTATGGAATATTGATTTGGCCATTTGGGGTCAGCTGTCCAGGCTGTGTCTCTTTTCAGCTTCTTGTAGGGAAGATAAGCTCCAGCTGCCTTGCTGCCAGTGATACAAGAAGTAGAAAAGGCTTTGATTCTGTGTGAGCACTGCTCAGCAATAACAAAAACATCACTGTATTATCAACCCTCTTGTCAGCACAAATCCAAAACACAGCCCTACCCCAGCCATAACTGCACAAGTCTAGACCTTTTTTTATTTCTCTGGCATATCTTGAAATGGGGTTCCTGAGGCTAGACCTGATACACCATTGGAAACTTTACTGTTGCCAGGTAGAAGCAAAGGGGTTTTTTCATGTTCTGGCTAGGTGTATTCTGCTATATATTCTAATGAGGCCGTTCTTAGTGACTGTGACCAGCTTTTTGTTGGTTTCGTTACTGAGGATACATCATGTCTGACCAGGCTGATTTGCTTCTGGTAAAATGACTGATTTTGTGGGTGAAGGGGGAGCAGCAAAAGTCTTTCATGATGACTTGACTAATGCTTTCAACACTGTCTCTCTCAGTGTTGTTGTATCCAAGTTAGAATGGTTGAAAAACTGGTCAGGCCCAAGGCAATGGTTATTAAGTCCTACTCTACCTGGAGGCTGGTAACAAGGGGAATATCACGGGGCTATGCGTAGAACTGTCCTGTTTATTGTCTTTATAGGTGACTTGGAGTTGTCATTTACATCAAATTTCCAGATTACACCAAATTTAAATGGAGAGGTAGGAATCAGTTGAAACAATCCAAGTCAGAGATCCCATCCAGAAGGACCTAAATCTGATGGAGTAATGGGTCAACAGGAACCCAAGGAAAGTGTGGACAAATGTCAAGTATTGAACCAGGGCTGGAAGGAAGCCTGGCTGGAGATTGACTGCTTGGATTGCAGCTTTGTGGATAAGGGTTCCTGGTGGACACCAAGCTGGATGTGAGCCAGCTGTAGATGTTAGCAGCAAAGGACACCAACAGTATTCTGGGGTGCATTAACACAGGAGTCAGTAGATTAGGGATAGTGATTGTCTTCTTTTTGGACAACATCTGGAATACCTGTCCAGTTTTTAGCCCCTCCTCCCCTAATTAAGTAAATGTAGTTCTAAATAAAAACACTAGTAGTTTTTATTTAAAATCACATTAAAACTAGGTCTTTCTGTTGACGCATTAGCACCACTGGCTATTTCTGCGTATTTTCTGCCTTACATTTAACAGTCAAGTATGTCTTAATTTTTAAACAGTCTCTCCTATTTGTCAAAAATTGTTCTGAATTTTATTCTGTTCTTCTGTATATATATATCATCTACTTAAAGCTGTGTTTCATTTGTGTGTGCTTTTCAATAACTTAATGATTGCAGTAATGGGAAGGATAATAGTATGGGGCTCAAAACACAATTCACTTTTCCTTTCTGAAAGGTTTATATACAGGAAAAGCTGTAAAGGGAAGATGATCTTGGAAAGCTTGAAAATTGTTTCAAGCTGTGTATTCATAAAGTCACATCTCTATCAGCACTGATTAATGTCCTCAGTGGTGTGAAATGCCATCATGGCTGGACTAGCCACTGTTTTTTTATCCAATTCATAATTAAATAGCTAAATTTTCAACATTGCCACCTGTGTGTGAAGTTCTTTTTATTTTTTTTTCCTCCCCTTCCCCCACAGCTGCTTGGAATGTGGATGCAAGGATTAATACCTCTGAACAGAATTCTACTTCTTTCTCCTCATTTGGATTAACTCCTGGAGTTTCTGGTATGTGTGCCTTTCCAAAGATTTTTCCACTCTCTTCCACTCCGCCAGGTGGAATACTGTTTACCAAGTGTTACTAATATGTATTTTCTCATTTTTCTTTGAAAATAGTACTCTAAAGAAGTGGAAGACACTTAAAATACTTTTTTGTTATGCTGAAATCATGCAGTAAAGTAACTGTTTTAAATTGATAATCAAAAGCTAGATCAATCATAGAATATTAATAAGAAGGTTGGAATTAGAGAGGTTTGGAATAGATGATCTTTAACCCAAATCATTACATGTTCTAACCCAAATCATTCTATGATTCTGTGATTTCTTATTTAACCTTCCTGTTTGTGTGTTAAGTCTAAATAATGGGCATAAGAGATTCCTCAGCATTGCTGTGTCTCAAGTTAGAGATCTGAAGATTTCTTTCTAGGAAAGCCCATTTATCCCAATCTTCTGGGAGGTTTATTGTTTGATGATTGAATTTTTCTCCATCAAGGAACCAAATCGCTGTTTTCAAAATATGTTCCATAGGCAGCATTTGAAGTTTTGAGTCTTTTCTCTGTATGACAAATGGAAATGCTGAGCTCTGGGGTTTTCTTTTTTGAAGTGTGAAATTGCTATAGGGYGCAAGCCTGGCTTCATAATAAATCTTGTGTGTTAAACTACTAATATAGGTGCTGCAATGATTTATTATACAATAAAGGGATCATATGTCAGGTTTTCTGCTCTTGCTTGCTTAGTCCATGAGCTTGGCATGGCAGTTTTCTTTTCGGAAGTAGCTGGCCAAGTGCTTATGCACTTAGGCTACATTTGCTTGTATTGGAGTGTACAGGCTTTTAAGTGTTGAACTCAAGCTCAGTGTCCAGAGTCTTAATTGTACACAGAGTTTTAATTTAAAAAAAAAATTCCCAAGCAGCCATCTGAATTCAAGTTCAGTCTCTAAGCTAAAACTTCAGAAAGTTTATTAAATCAAGTAGGACAACAGACTGA
Organism: Amblyornis subalaris; assembly: GCA_018881555.1. NCBI lineage: Eukaryota > Metazoa > Chordata > Aves > Passeriformes > Ptilonorhynchidae > Amblyornis > Amblyornis subalaris. The sequence goes on along the minus strand of JACAXG010000029.1, from coordinate 4,680,603 downwards.
GCTGACATTCATCTACAATACCACCATTTCAACTTGGACGGAAGTATGAAAAAGCGAAGTATATTCATTGTCTTTCATGTACCTTAGCCAACAACATAGTAATGCAAAGTGACCACAAAAAAATGAGAACATGTCAATGTTTCTGTCATCTGAGGTAACTTTTGCAGAGGTGCATGTAAAATAGAGACCCGGATTCTATTTAAACTGAATTTCAGAAGTCTTATCATACAGTAATATATATTAATTTCTTTCATTCTTACAATTAAGTTTTTGTTTGGTTTGCTTTTTTATGAAATGGTTTCTGTTTGTCGTTTGTTTTTCTTAAAACAATGATGTTAGATGTATAACACTTTCTGTTATTGTGACTGGTATTGGCCTTACTGTTGTCATGCTGCTTTTATGTTCTTGAAACTCTTTATTTTAAATGAGAATTGCATTCTTAGTTATGTATAATTTAATGGTTTGATCTGCAATGTAATTAATGAGGTTTCTTTATAGTAATCTTTTCTTTTAAGCTTCTCCCTGTAAGAGGTCTTATTGATACAGGGTAATAATTTTATTACTCATAAAACTTCATTGTATTTTTCAGTTTGAGGAGACTGCCGTTACTCACCTTTCTTATCTCTTTTTCGGTATTCTTCTCATGATTTAATTTTGTCTTCCTTCTGCAGCTTCCTTGTTTCGTGAATACACGTCACACACAAGAGCCTACTAGTTTTTCTGTCCTGTGCAGTCCTTAGAATCTGACGTTTTCCTTTGAGCCTTTTGTCTTCCTTTCTTACTTTGATTGGAATTCTTTCCCCAAGAAAACTTCTGCTAACTTCCAATTTTGTTTATTCCCTTTCAGGATCCAACAGTGAATCGGTTTCTCAGGCTGGTACTTCTGATTTTCCCTGGGATTTAAGTCATGCTCAACCCCCTGTTGATGACGAATGGTCTGGGTTAAGTATGTTCCTCTAAAATGTTCATTAACAAAATGTTGTTAATTACTGTTAAAGTGTAGTTATTTATATTAGCTACTTGTATTAGACAGTGGTGAGTATCTGAGGAGAAACCTGGAATGTTTGACTTCTGTAAAGCTAATGGACAGTTTGAAGGAATCAGGAAGAAGTATTTTGATAAATTCTTATAGAAAATGGTTAAATTTTAGGRAAAACCTTTGGATATTCAAACTCAGAATTGAGAGAGCTCATGCATTTTAAGGTATTTCTGGCTTTTGCTAGAAAAATCTTTGTAATAAATTTAAACAGTCTTGCTGCAAATGCTGAGAAAAATCTACTGCAAGTCTGCAAAATATCTGTTTAGTAGATTGAATTTGAGTCAGTTTGTTTTTACATGTTTGCACCTTACTGAAAAGTTAACATAAGACTCTTGTATTCAATCTAACTTGTTTTCTTATTTAGCAGACATTAGGAAGTTCTTGTGTGTATATGAAGCATATACAGGATAGAAATAATTGAAATTACCTGGGAGTTGTAGTAAAGTTCATGTTTACTCCCCACTTTTTTCTCCTTAAGAAAAAGTTCAGTGCATCTCATTAGGGCATTGACCTGAAAAATTGTTCCAGAAGCTGACAAGAAAAGCAGCCTTACTTGTTACCTTCTCTCTAAGAACAACTTCTTGCAGTTTAATGACTGCAAAAGTGGAATAGATTGATGCAGTCCTTGATTCCACCACTGTTGGCATGACTGCTCTGGTACCAGATAATTTTGAAACTTACCTTGTGTGTTTTTTCTGGGTTGAGGATAAGGGAAGCATATCTCAGTCAACCATTTGAAAGTCATCAGTTTTACATTTTATCAAAAGCATAATTGATTCACATATCTGAGCATAGAATGTCTGTGGCTGGAGCTTCTGTTAATAGAGAATTTTGTCACAGTGTCAACTAATTGAAGGATACACTAACAAGTGGGCAAATGCAAGTTTAGGCCGATGTGATACACATACACACCTTACTGCTTTATCAGGATCAGGACAAGGAAATTAACTGTATGTACAGATATTACTAGTTTTTATTATTAATAAGAATGGACTTTTTTCTCAAGGAACTAGTGATAGGGCAGTAAATAAATTGTGAAGTATTAATGTTGAGCAGTAATTGTTTTTTTCAAATCAGTAAATTTCAGCATCTGAAGTAGGCGTAATTAAGATAATATTTTTATTAGAAAAGTATCCTAACTAATCTTAAGATCTCTTAGTGTATTTTTGGCTTCATAGTGTTTGCCAGTGAATTTAATTTGGTTTATTACTACTCTTTATTTTGACTTTATCTTCAGTTGTTTAAATTGAATTCCACTGTAGTTGGCAGACCAAGTTTGCCTCTTCTTCAGTTTGGTATAGACTGGGGGTGAGAAACATTTGTGATGCTAATATAAATGTGAAATGAAAATGCAATCTTTTACAACGTGTTCTGTTTTAAAATTGGCTTGCTGTAACTTTCTACTGAACAGACAGTCTAAGGCTTAGTTCTTCCCTTCAGATATCTTTGCCTTTTATATAACTGACCCTTTAAACCTGTCACTCCTATGTGATGGCATAAATATGTACCATCATAAATGAACAATAATTAAATAGAGTAGGGACTTAAGAGTCTTAGAAAAAATAAAGTTATTGAAAATGTCAGTGTTAGAAGATGACTTTTGACTCAGTAAGATACAGTTTCAGATATATCACTTGTAAAGGAATCTTACTGAGGTAAGATTGATGGGTGTTACAGTTCATGCTAATTTTTTCACGAACTAGGAAGAACGTTTAAGATAGAGAACAACTCTTAAATTTGCCCCACTTCACATAGTTTAGAAAAATATCTCGAAGCAATTGCATCTAGCTAGCTGCTGCTGTGATTAGGCTCTGTAAAATCACTGTCATTACTTAAAGTCCTCCACCTATCAATAAAGTCTTTATCTTTTTTCRGAAATACAGGAAATTATTTATATCTTGATGTCAAGAAGCGCATAGAGTTTTTTTCATTTTTAAACTGGAAAAGAGCACCTGTAAAGTAAGGCAATATTCCTAAAAAAACTTTTAATCTTTGTAGATGGACTGTCTTCAGCTGATCCAAGCTCTGATTGGAATGCACCAGCAGAAGAGTGGGGCAACTGGGTAGATGAAGAAAAAGTTGCTTCTATTCCTCAACGTGAAGAGAGATCTGATACTCAGAAGGTAAAAGGTGGTATTTTCTCCTTAGCTCCAAGACTTTGTCCTTACCACTGCCATTTCTTAAAGTAACTTAAAGGCTAATGATAAAGGTAATCTTTCATCTCTTTTACACTGATAAGAGTAGCACAATTGTGCTTGCTGTGTACACAGAGAAGGAAAACGCTGAATGTTACTGAGAACAGAGAAGTCACTTAGCTCCGTGTTAAATCTGTCTCGCTGTAATTATAAGGATTACCTTATCAGTATAGACTGAGAGGATTTAGATCTGTTTTTATAAAAACTTCTTAACAATATTAAGAATATTAATTCTCAGTATGAAAAACAGCATCTCCATGCCACCAGGGGCTGGTGCTCTGTTACCTTTTCCATTCCCAACTCCTCTACCTGTATTACCAGATAGCATGTAAAGAATGTGGTCTTTCTAAAATGAACTGATCAGATAAGACTGTGTTCATTTACACTTCTACATGCAGTTAAATTCCTTATAGCTATTAATTTATGTTTAGTCTATAGAAGGTCCTTTTATTGTCATTTTAAATCATAAATACCTTCTGTTCCCATATGAAGATTTCAGATAATGAAAGGGAAAAAGCAGAACCAATTCTTCAGAGTTCTACAAGTGGCAAATCCAAGAAAAAGAAGAAGAAGAAGAAGAAGCAGGGTGAAGAAGCCAACTCTCCTGCACAGGTAAAATCTGAATGGTTTAAACACAAAATTGTTTTGTGTTTAAACATACACATAAACAAAGATAACCAAACTTATCTTTGGATATTAGCATCTTGAACAAGAGGTATTTTTGGGAAATTAATGTCTTTGTGGGATTGGATTGTCTACTATTGTTTCATAAGAGTTATTCTTCTTTTACTAGCATTTCCTTAATTTGTTGTATTCATAAGTCAAACATGGGATAATTTGCAGTTTTGCTGTATTGATAAAAAGCACGAAATAGATGGAAAGTATTTATCCTGAATTATTTACTTTCTATCAAATTAGGATTCTGTACTGTAGGGATGCTTTCAGGAGGAACTGTCCTCTGCGTGGGAAGCCTTCTCCTCCTCATGTCCTTTGAAAGACAGCTGTCTTGGTGAATATAGCTAGTTAGGAGAGTGAAAGAAATTGAAGTTTTCTCTTAAGCTGTCTTCAAGTACAATTGAGTGAGAATATAATGGTTTTCTGAAGCACTGTTGCAACTTGATTTATGTGAAATGGTAAGTCCCAATGCTTCAAACTCAGTAGGTGGAGCTACTCTGTGAGTCAGATTTCAGTGAGAGAAGGAATATTTTCAAACTGAAGATGGTTGCAGTTTTCTGTGTTTCTTAAATAGCTTTTGAAGAGTTATATTGAAACAGATTTGTAAAAATAGCAAAAGCAGGTTGCACTTCACGTGGCAATTGAATCGTGTTCAAATAGATGAAAACAAGTACTTTCCTAATGGGAAAAAGCTTTTAATAGTTCATGATCAGAATGCATCCTGCTTCTGCTTATAGTGACAGCCATTCATAGCTTACATTCTTGACAAAATGATCAATGTTCAGTGGAATCTGACTAGATGAATTTGAGAGAGGGGAAAACAAAAACTTCGGTTGTACTTGCCTTGGATTTGCTTTGATGGTCGTCACATTTTCAGTTTATTAAAACAGCTCTAGAACATTAAATTCTTGTTACATTAAATTTTATTTTCAATTTGTATATGTGGTGGTGGAGCTTGTGTTGATTTTCTGTGTTTCTTCTGAGGCAAATTCAATCTGGGGTACTAGGGCTGCAGCTTTTTTTAAATTGAAATCTGTTCTGGTCTCTGCTATGACTCAGTGCAAATCAAGATTAATAGGTTATGGTTAACAGGTATTTGTCGGTTTCCTGCGTGAATCTTAAGGTCAGTGAGGGCATTCTGAAATTCTTTTTCCATTGCTTGTGAGCTTCCCTTTAAGTTATATATGTCAAGTGGAGTCCTACTTTCTATATTAACATAATCAGATTTGTATATTCTACTCATTGGTCTCCAACCATTCCAATTTTGTTACTATTTTTATTTTTTTTTCAGTCCATCAGTCTAGAAAGCCATCAGTTTACAGATGAGAGTTACCTGTATTAAATTTTTATGTAAAATTGGGAATTTTGCTTGATAGGAGCAGACAGAACTGGTAGTACATCACAGAAGTTACGCTCTTTACTACAGTTTAGTAATTTAACTTGCCAGTCCTACTTCAAACTCATTTAAAACTCGTATATTTATCATCTGAAAATGAAACATGTTCATTTAAACAGCTTCATCTTGCTCATTGATTGTACTTAAATGTTCAAACTTGTTTGTTGACTTCAGTGTTTTTCAAGGCATTGGAAGGGTAGGAGTAAGCCACTATGTGTTCCCTTCCTGTCAACAATCAACAGACTAGGGCTGTGACTGCAATTTTGTAAGGTTCCAGTGGAAATAAGTGAAGGAACAGTGTTTCCAATTTAAAATCAGAGACCTGTGTACTACTTACTCTTCACTACCACAGGATTCTTCTAGTGCACAAACAAGTGTAACTACTCTAATTCCACATTTAAAATTAAAACTTTCCACTATTACAGTGTCTAAGGAGTAAAAGTTGAGACTCTCGGATACTTCGGATATATTTTCAGTTTCTGTACTGAGGTTTGTTTTACAGGCATTATGGCAAACTAAACTGGGTTGCAAAAACATTAAAGCTTAGTAATGATAGAAAACTATACAGGTTAATATGTAGATCTTGCGTTTTAAAACTTTTTACTTGTAACAAAGCACAGAATTGAAAGCAGTCAYATGTCATTGTGATAGTTTTGCAAAGTGTTTAGAGTAAATTCAGTTTAATTTCACATCCTTACGATTTAACAGGAGTGTGAAGTGCAGTTCATTCTGAGACTGGGATTTTTGTTAGCAAATTGCATGAAGAGTACTTCCTTCTGGGCTTTATTAGGTCCTATGGATATTTTTTTTACTATGTTGTTCTATAAATTTTGAGTGTTAGCACAGGCTAGTATGAGCCCACTACTTTAATTATTTTTCTTGATAGATTTTCTTAGTTATAGAAGCCGGTTATGGCAACAAAACTCATTCACAGGGGAGAAGAGTGAGAACCTGACTGCAAACACAGGCTCTTCTTTTTTCCCTCCTGCTCCCCTTTTTGTAGGACGCTGAAGAACTGGATAGAGAAGCTGGAGAGGAATTTCAGGCGGATACCTCAAAAGTTCAACCACAGCAGGAAAGAGCTTTTTCTCTGAAGACCATAAGTACTAGTGAACCAGCTAAGGTAGGGATGCAAAATTTGATTTATGTTACAGTTTGATTTGGAAGTGCTCAAGTCCTTTGAGACATGAATTTCTGTAGATAAGATTAGAGTAAGAATACTGTTTCAGGCTATATGTTTATGAATATAAAGGTAATTGAGCAGTTGAATTTTAGGTAGATGTCAGTTATGAGTTTTTAAAAGTATGTCTACTCTGAAAAGCAGTATCTGCCGAATCAGTAATCACTTTCTTTACTGGCAAGTTATTTTCTTGTCTGAGTAGCAGTAGTTAAAAACTTTGAAATCKAGAAACCTAAGAACTAACAGATCTGAGCGCAAGACTAGTAGCATATTCTACTGTTACATTGCAACAGAATGAAGTATTTCTAACTTAAAATATTCTGGCTTAAATGCAGTTCAAAATTGATTTTTTTGGGTTTTTTTTTTGTTGTTTTTTGTTTTGTTTTGTTTTGTTTTAGTTGTACTGAGCTTAATGTTAGTGACTGAATAAGAAAAGGTTTTATTTGAACCAATTCACAAACTGGTTGGTTAAGCTCACAGTTGAAACATATTCTAGAGAATACAAATTCTCTTTCAGTCTTTGTCCAAATAGCAGCTTTCTCAGCTCCTGCTACCCTACAAAGCATTACATTCTAGGAAGCTGTAAAATATTTAATATTTCTAGTGGCATTGATTTTAGGTTCCATAAAGAGTGAACAATACTAGTGAGGCAGTAGCTTGGTACCAGAGAGTATATGTCAGAATACTGAGTTTTGAATTTTAATTGTTAAACATTTTTCATAAACATAATGAGGTCTTAAGATTCAAATGAAAATATTAGAATGAAGTCTTTTACAAGAGGCTGCAGGTCACCAAATAAAAAGTACACAAGTGTGTTGAAAATGTCTTGAAAAACACATTCAGACATACTTAAGGCTTACTCTAAATACCCTACATCAAAGTAGAGCTTTACTGCAATTGTTTAGTTTAGATCAGTTCAAACTTCATTTAAGGTTAGCAACGGCTACCTCTTCTGACTAGTGTATTGTTGGGTTTTGTGGTGGTTTTTTTGAAGCTCTGTTTGAAAAGACATTGGCCTGTGTGTGCAAGTAGCTTTATTCCTGGCAGTGAGCAGTTTTTTTAAAAAACTTGAAAGGAAATACATTGTTTTATTTTAGATGCTTTGGTTGAAAACATGTAGATAGGAAAGTTGGGTTGTGACATCAAGGTGGGCGGGGTTGACATCTAGAAAAAGGCATACTGGTGCATCCTGGAAGGCTATAGCGTTTGCTGTTCAGAAATCTAAATGGATGTGAAAAATGTCTGCAGTTAGGTTTATTTTTTCCCCCCTCACAAGCTGTCGGCACTGCCAGAATACAAGCCCAGTTTCAGTAGACTTTGCTCAGTGCTTTAGTGTTTATAATCATACCCAACTTCCTAGGTCATTTGATGGCATCAGCATCACATGTAGACCTGCACTATTTTTGAAGGGCTTGAGGGCTCCCATTACTCTTGAATCTTAAAGTGAATCTGTTCATATATGTGCCTATGTATAAGTGTGTAAGTGGTAACTATGAAACAAGATGTATTCTGTATTAAACTTGGTGTGGGGGCAAAGGACAAACAAAACYATTACTAACATTCTCTGGAACTGGAGTTGATAAAGGACAACTTGTGAATTGTTGTATCTGACAACGCTGATGGTCTGTCGGTCTTTGTCAAGTCTCCTTGCCATCAGATTTGGCTTCATTGTAATTTCACACATGGAAAGATGCCTTCCAATAGTGTTTGACTCTACTGTTGCAAAAAGTTCTCGAAACAGTCTGTGACTGATGTGTGAAATGGGTGGCTTGAGTTTCCAAGGCAGGTAATCTAGTCTTAAGCAAATACTCAAAAACATGAGAATGAAATATAAGAAAAAATAAACWGAGTATAAATAATTTGTTATTCAGTATATCCTCGTAAACACGAGAAGGAGTTGAATGTTGAACCTTGTGTTTCACATCACATTATCTGGTGATGATAGTTCTCCTGTGCTATACATTAGGCTGCATTGAAACCTTTTGCATTTTATCAGCAGGTACGAGTTTTAAATGAAGAGCAATATTTGGGAAAAAAAGTGACAGTTTGAYAAGTCACTGCTTCATTATTAAATCATAGAATTATGCATATGACTATATTATCAAATAGGYTTTATTCATTGTTTCAGATCTCCTTTCTGAATGGATTTATTAACAGAGAATATCCTAGCAAAGAGTGGGACCTGATTTTTAATGTTTAGCGTCACTACCCACTTTCCTGTATCCAAAATTTAGACAGAAGTGTTTGGAAAAAATGTTCAGATAGTGCTATATGTACCTGTAGTATTACATTTGCAGTAATACTGCATGCTGTAATATTCAAGCTGCAATGTGTTTCTTAGTCAACCTGAGACAGCTGAGCAATTAAAATCTTGAGTTGCTTCACCTGCTGGTGAAGTGTGACTGTCCTAATGAAACTATGATACCAGTTACCTGAATTGATTACCTTGCACTAGAAGCTTTATGTCCTCCTTTTATTTTAGAAACCATGTTTCAGTTTGTTGAGTTCACTTATTTATGTAGTTGATGATTGCTAACCATTAGACAACATTAGAATTGGCTAAGCTTGGAATTCCTATAGGATGGGAGTTCATTTTATCAGCCTGGTTGATATATAAAAAATATTCGAGATCACTAATTTTTCAGTAGATTAAGAGAAATACTCCAGTTATGGATATTAAAAAGAACTTGTTTCAGTTGATGTGTAAGAGCMCAGCAAACTATTCRTGAAAGGTTAGAGAACTGGTATCCTTTAAATTCATGTTGGGATTTTTCAATTCAAGCTGTTTAATTTCTTGCTTAGTATGATACAATTTTCTTTTTAATCATATTTTTTTGCTCTTTTCTGCGTTCTGACTGAAGTTTTGAGATGCTTTCATTGTAGTGATGGAAACAGTACAAACTGGTGACTATAGCGTAGGATGTGTACATCTGCATCCAGGGATGTAGACTTCACTGTTTGGTTTTCATAGTTCCAGATCTTTGCTGTTGTGACACAACTACAGCTGTGATTTCTTAATAACACCTTAAAGTTTGGGGTTTATTGCTTGGCTGAGACACTGTGTTCTAATACATTCTTTTTTGCAGCCTTTGCAATTTACTGGCTTGTTGTGGGATCTTCTGTTTTTTATGTTCTGCCTTTCCTATTGGAATGTCAAAATGTTTGTTTTCTGTTTTGCTGTAATTTTAATTACAGTAAGTGCTAGACACTAAGCTACAGTTACACTTCATCTATATAGTGGGAACCTTCAAAATCGACTAGATAACTGAATAATAGTACAAGTGGCTTTTACTTGACAGTTATTTCTGCAGTAATTTCCACTGAAATACTTGCTGACTGCACTCACAGATATTTGTTATTCTAATATAAGCATACAGAGTATTTTGATTGGTTTATAGGAATGACTGCAGATGCATTTTATGTTTATTTGGGTTTTGAGTTATCTATTTGGACCTGTGTAACTTGCCTGCTTGCCTTGTAACCAAATGCGTACATGTCACTGGTATACATTTCTCTTGAATATTCTAGAATCTTTTTAGGATCTCGATTATTCCTAGATTGTTCTCCCTTTCTTTGCATGTGCTGTATTTTAAGAAATAATTTTTTGTCATTTATCTTTGCTTTTATGCAGTTAAAACTTTTGGCACTAGATGGCAGTCATAGTATTAAGGCCTCATTTTTAAAAGTTTTAAGGATTTTAATATTGGCTTAATTTTTCAATGCCGCCATCTCAGCAGCTGCTAAGTATACTGCCGAAATAACACCATATAAGAGTTTTTACTTTTGGATGACTTTAAAAACTTTCGGAAACATTTTTTTTTTGTTTCTCAAATAGTCTGAGGAGGCTCCTTCACTTGCTGTTTCTACTGAGCCATCTGTAATTGTATCAGAGAACAATTCTGACAAGATTGCTTCCCAAGTGCCACAGATGCTGCAAGAGACAGATGTTTCTAATCCCAATATTAAGCAAAACAGTGTGCCTCCTCCACAGAGTAAGTATCTCAGTTTGTTTGTCTGAATTCAGGATGTGCTTTTCCCCCATAGAGTGTAGTCAGAGTGCTTTGCCCTGGGGTTTAAGTTTAAACTGCCATATCAGGTACTTGTGTATCTCATTTATACACCTTGCCATATTACTAACTACCATTGAAGCACCTTGATACATTTATTTTCATTGTGAGGGAGAATTGGCTTCATATGCTTGAATGAATGAAAATGTCTGTTCAGCTTGTCCAGTCCTTAAAAGACGTTTGGATGTACTCGTCACCATTGGGACAGCAGCTCCATGCTGTGACTCAGGAGTTCTGCCAAGACACTTTCAAAGGGCTGCTTGTGAGTCTTCAGAGGAGAACAGATGGTTACTGGCATTGCAGTTGACAGAATATTTAGCTACCAGAAATTTGGAAAAAAATACAAAAAATTCAGTTTTCAATCTACTGAGGTTTTTTGATTTCTCAATTTAGCTCATTAGTATCTTTTGCCATATGCTTCCATGTAATCATAGAGGAAAACAGTTGCTTATTTGGGAGTAGAAAGGTATTGGGTGATGCACRGGGGTTTTTTTGTAGCTTAGCAGCACAAAGGTCTGGCTTGATTGCTGCAGGTATATTGTTTTTGGAAAATATGCGGTGCCCAAAGATGTCAAATGTACCCTCTACTGTACTTGACAAAAATGTTTGTACTAAAGTACTCACACAGTATGACAGGAAAATTAGAAGGGAAGTCAGGATATGAAAGGCATTGCTTGGAAAAAAAGAGTTGTTTTGATTCAGACTCTTTAATAAAATTAATAAATACTGACAATCCGTAAGAAGTTCCTGGCTAAGTGTTAAAGTACTAAATGAGATTTTAATGACTGCAGAAGAAGCATGATGACTTTATAATAACAGTCTGATTCAGCTGCATTAATTGGCTCCTTGGTTTTGAATACATGAAACAATGGAATCTCTCAAGTCAATGTGTCAATTTATGACTTTTTGTTCTGGTTCTAAAATATGAAATCTTTTGTGATTGATTCATGCCTCAGCAATTGAGAGAACATCCCTTATGTTCAGTATATACAATACATTACATGTTTTACCACTTCTGGCAGCCAGCATGTTTTAAGGCTGTCTCTTTTATTAAGAATGTAGTGCTTCTGTATTGGATTATGGATTTCATGTAACCACATATTTACATAGTTCACTACTTTTAAAAATATTCTTCTGACATGTCACATATATAGTGGGTAAGAACAGTGTAATCTGGTAAGTGAGCATTTAATGTCAGTTGTGTACATGTACATTATTTCTAGTAGGCCAGAAAATAACAATGACTCTACTGTAAATAATTTGCAAAATGAATGAGCTTTAATGGGTATCACTCTATGTATGTGTGGGGTAAAAAAGTAGGTTGGTGAAAAGTAGGAAATCGGCAAATGTTGGTTCAGATGCATTTCAAATTAAATTATTTGGGAGAGGCAGCTGAATAGAACTTCTAGTTGATTGTTCTGAATCACTTCCTAACAATGCAGTGTGTATTATCCAGGATTTTAAAAGTCAATTTGGTAAAAATTCTCAGTCCTGACACTCTAGTTACGTTTTATTTTTTAGCAAAGTCTGAAGAAAGCTGGGAATCCCCCAAACAAGTTAAAAAGAAGAAAAAAGCAAGAAGGGAAACGTGAACTTCCTGAGATGGACGTGTGTTGCTGAATATTGTCATGAAGATTATGCTGTTTATGCAATAATTTGTGAACATGTACAGAATTTTATAAAAATTTCAAACCATTTTTAAAAACAGAACTGCTGTGAACACAAACATCTTTAAAAAGGAATCAAATGAAAGTAACTTTATGATATAGCGAACAGAACATGCTACATTTGAAAGACATTCTGAAGAGTCTGTTTTTCCAACTTTTGGAGAGAGATCTTAATTAAAAAAAACTGGTTTTACAACACAGTGCCCTGTTTACAACAGATTATACTCTCATCTACAGCTGCGGATAAAAGATTAATTTCAAGGAAGGGTTTTCTGTAAAAATAATTGTCTGTACAATAGTGGGTGTTTCTTGCCTCTCTTACGAGTGATGCATTAGAAGCACAGAATGTGAACCATTTGAATTTGTTTCATGCCTAAATCAAAGTGCTTTGATTAAATACATGATCTGCCATATCTTTACAGTAAGTTGGTTAGCAAATCTGCTAGCTATTGCAGGAATCACAAGTGCAAATCATTAACCATTTGTACAGTCAGACCTTCATGGTTTATTATATGAAGTTAACACAATAAAACTGCTTTGGGTTAAAAGTTTGAGAATGTGATTTGAAACTTGAGTATGGTTCATGAAGTTATTTTTTATAATGTCTATTACCTTACTTGAATTATTGAAGATAACAGTATATTTTTAAGAATGCAGTAATGTGCATAAAATTGGTTTTCTTCTTCATTCCCTACAGTTCTTGGTTGATTCCGAATCCCATCTAAAACTGTATTCTTTTAACTTCCTAATTCATGGAATGAACTGAAATCAAATGTTTCCTTCCCCTAACACTTGTTAACTTACCATACCCAGTTCTGTTATGTCTCTATTACTAAAACTCTGAACAAGGCAAAGTGAATTTTTCACTTACAAATTATTTGGATTTGAAAGGTCTGTTGGAGAACTGGAGTAGCTTCAGACAGCTTTAATTGACATTGTCAAAACCAGTTATCAGGAACACATTTTTTTACTGCCTTAACCTGTAGTATGTAGAATGTGTCTAGACTTCTGGACAGGAGTTAGTGTTTTTATATTAAAAAAAAATTAAAAATGATGCAAGTAAAGCAGTTGTAAAATAAAGACCATTTCCCGCTTGAAACTGTTAATGAAAATGGCGTTGAAGATGTGTTGTCATTTTCAGGCACTGTAATGACATGGTACCGAACTGGAGATGTGTTTGTGTCTGTAAGGTGCACGCTCAGCCGTGTACACTGTAAATAGCCTTTACAAAAACTGGTTTGGTAAGGAGGGTAATTAACATCACCTGGTAAATTCAGTTTAAAAAGAGCCAAGATTTATTTTCAAATTATTGACTTCTGGTTTTGTGGCACAAACAGAATTGTTAACAACTGTAACGTGTGGTACTGATCAACAGTCTTGTGTTCTTACTGTACTCAACTGCAGTTTGACAGTATTGCAAGGCAAGAGCAGATAATGCAGCAAGCTGGGTTCAGTTGTACTGAAAATGCACCTGCCAATGGAGAGCTGTCCTAATAAATGGATACTAACCTGCACAGGTATTAACTCCTGTATATCAGGAATGTGACACTCTAAATTGACTTGTTGAAATAAATTAAGCATATTGACAGTATTGATTTATTTACTGGGAGGGAGTAACATTTAAGAGTGATATTTGTCAAGATTAATGTAAAATAAATTTAGAACTGAAGTACAGCTTTTCAAGGAGTATCTTAAGGTAAACATAAAAAATAAAATATGAAATCATGCAGAGTCCTTTGCATGTAAATATTATAATTTTACTTGTCTTCATAGTAAAGGTTAAAAAGAATACCCTTTGAATTCAGGTTTTTAATGTATGTCTGAAATGTCTGTTTCCAATCTGTGTGTTATGCTACAAGCCTCTTCTACAGAAAATAGAAAGATTTTATGTAATGAAAGAGACTGCCCCCAAGGACTTTCACTGCATAAATTCTTTTTTTTTTTTTTTCTCTTGAAGGTAAAATTGGTGATATTTCTGGGTTAGTAAGTGCTAGCTCTTGAATAGCTTGTCATTCTGGAAAAAGAAACAAACTAGCTAAAACATAGGAATCCTGCAAACTAACTGCTACTGCTAAGCTGGGTCATTATAAATACATAGCCTTCCTTTCAAAATGTCGTTACTTATTTAGCAGCACCTCTTACTGTTTTCTCAATGTGCAGTTTCAATGTCTTAGAAAGCAAAACTTGCTTTATTTGACATTCATTAAAGAGGTAGTAACTATATCATATTGTCCGCAAATAGGAACTTGGTTATCTATGTACTGTCGTGTTTCTATGACTCAAGCAGTGGTTAGTCTTAATGATACACTGAATCCAGATTTTGGTACTTGGCTAGAGCAAAAAAACACCATTTAAGGAAACTTAATAATTTTTTTTCTTTTTTCTTTGGGTTTTTTTTCTCTGTTGTTGAATGCATGGAATGGTTTCATAAATCAAATATGTTGTTTTTTTCTAAATACTCTGGAATTATTTGTATGTGTAATTTAAACTTGTGATGATGTGTAATTGGATAGTCATGGCATATTTTTATTTCTTTTGTGGGGAGGGAAAGGTGTACAGAATTCATATGTGCTTGTTACACAGGTAACTGTGCATTGGTTTGGAGGGGGGTGAAAACTATTTCTGATGCCCTTTTAGAAGTCTAAAGAAAAAAGTGCAAGAGCACTACTTTAATATTTACTAAGAAAGAATGTACATATTAAAAGCATTTCAAAATTTATAGCAATATTGCTAGTACTGTTGTGTTGTAACTGAATTTTGTCTCATTTGGAACTGCGCTATTAATAGTTCCTAGCCATGAGATTTTCCTGTGCATAAGGCTTTTGAAAAGTGCAGACATCAGAGTACATGGTTTAAACAGACTTTCATCTATTATTAATCATAGTTGTTGTGCCACATTTCAGCTGTTAAAAACATTCAAGTTGCTCACAGAAACGTACCTGTGAGTCTCCTGGTGAGCACTGAGTACAAACGAGCAGTTCTGTTTTCTCAGGCCAGTACTGAAAGATTTCTTCATTGTTCTGCTGTAAGTGGAAGGAAAAAAATCCTCAAAAATTGAATTACTTCTTAAAATATTCTGTTAAAAGTACTTTACTGGTAAATTTCTGAGTGAATTGCTTCGTTTAAGAACAAAGAGCATTAGCCAAATGAATTTGGGGGGTGGCAGGGGGAAGAACCAGAAAGGGCTGCGTGACCGATAGTTCTTAATTTGAAAGTAATGTGGCAACACAATGGATTTTGCTTGCTGCAGGACTAACAGAACTGCTGTTAGTTTGGATGGACATTGGGAGCAAAGTGGGATGACTGCTGTTTTTTCATGGGTGGCGGGGGAGAATTATTGTTGCCTATATTCTGTATCATGTTATTAACAGTTCATGGGTTGTTCCTCTTGAAACTTGGTTGAATTACTAAAATTGTCTATTCTCCATAGTGGGTTCCTTCAGTTGAGGAGGCTATTGAATTTCTGCTGTTTTAAATTTCTGGCTATTTGTACCAAGCTGAAGGTGCCTGGTTCACTGAAAATCAGTTTCTTAACTGAAACTGATATCTTTGATGTTGGTGTATTCTGAAAAGTGCGTTTAAAACTCCTAACATGAAACTTATGGGTTCAGGGTTTCATACAATAGTCTTAAAAAAACCATGCTTAGGAACATCTGCACCTCAAAACAAACACATTTTCTGCCTTATTTGTAGCATTAAGTGATCTCTTGGCTCAGTATTTTTAATTCAGTCTGTGGCAGAGGTTCCAAGTCATGAACCGCTTGGAACCAGATTGCTACAATGAAGTCATAAAATTGAGTAGTTTGAGATGATTTCCTGTTTTCTCATGGATAGCAAGTCTTTTACTAACAGTATTTCCACTTAGCTGTTCAATAGGCTCTGACTTTGAGTTAAGTGATGCCTTATTTCAAATACCTGGTGAAGTATAAACCAAATATGTTGTCACTGAGACGGGGGGTTTTTTTCAGAGGCTGTTCTGACAAAGGCTGCCACAGCCTTGTTTTTCGTGACTACTATTCCCTTGTCCGTCCTTACCTACGTAGCTAACAAATAAAGTCATGCCTTGAACTATGTCTGCAAGTAAAGCTCTGGATGGGAGAATTCCTTTCTGATGTGATACTGCAACTTGGAGTCACTCTCAGACAGCCAGGCTTTAATGTGTCTTTTGAAGAGGCATGTGACATGGGAGACCAGTGCCTTTCTGAGCTGTAGCCAGTTAGCCAAGAGTAGGAGCTGTATCAGCTGATGGTCCCTCTTGCTGCTGACGGGCTGAGTGACTGGGCATATATCTAAGGACATGTGCAAGCTTTGCTTCTGCTCTCAGAAGTCTTCAAATGTACTGTGAAAGATCGGTAGCCTCATATTTTCACCTGTACACAGAGGCAGCTATTGAAGGTGGAAAATACCTGCAGCCATGTCTGAAATTACTGCAGAGTTAAGTTTTTTTCTAGTAGAGAGGGATTCCAGGGAAAGCTTCCATGGAGGGTAAAGAAGCTAACAAGTGCTGAGACTTTTTGAAGAACACTTCTGAAAGCACAAAAACAGTTCATCCCCTTCTCTTTAAAGGGATGTAGGTGGAGCAAGAGACCCCTTGGCTTAAGTGTGAGCTTCTGGGGTTACCCAAAAGCCAAGCATACCAGAGGTGGAAATGTGGATAAATACCAACTGAGAACTACATGGACATTGCAGGGTGCGCAAAGATGCAGTTAGAGAAGAAAAATCTCAGCTCGGATTTGGCCGAGATGTCAAAAAATACAAGAAAATATTGTTCAGGTACAGAAACAACAAGCAGAAACAGAAAGAAAACACTGGCCCACTGACAAACAGGAGAGAGTACGTTACTGATGACGCTGAAAAGGCAGAGGTTCTCAACACTTCCCTCACCTCTGTCTGCACCAACACAGCCGGGCCCCGACCATGGAAACAAAAATCCAGGCTCCTGCAAACCCAGATCCACCAGTGTCAGGGAAGGAGGAGCGGAGGGTGAGCTGTTATAGGAGCTGACACTGCAAGGCTGCTCTCTATAATCTTTGGGAAGTTGTAGAGAGTGGGGAATGTCCCAGAAGAGTGACAAAGGGTGTCACCACCATCTACAAAAAGGGCATAAAGGAGGATCCAGGGAAATATAGGCCCATCAGTCTTGCTTCAGTCCCTGAGAAAATTATGGAACATACTTCTGGGAGCTATTACAAGTCAGATGAAGCACAGGATTGGGAAAAGTCAACTAAGGACGAATGCACTAAGGACAAATTGAGCTTGACAAACCTGATCACCCTCTGTGACAAAGTAAGCTGCTTGGTTGAGTGGTGGGCATCATCTACCTAGATTTCTTCAAGGCTCTCAGCATGGTTTCCCCCCAGGCTCCTCCTGGGGAAACAGATGGGCTATGGTGTGGATGAGGGCTCCGTGTGGTGTTGGGAACTGGCTGACAGGCAGCACCCAGAGGGTGCTGGTAAATGGCTCGTTTTCAAACGGGCAGCATGGCTCCAGTGGGGTCCCCCAGGGATCGATGTTGAGCCCAGCGCTGTTCAATATCTTCATAAGTAATTGGGAAGTTGGGATCAAGTGTACCACGATGAAGTTTTCTAATGATACCACGCTAATTGGGGAAGGGAGTCACCCTGAAGGAAGATTGGGAGAGGCTGGAGAGTGGCTAGCAAGAATTTCATGAAGTCCAGCAAGGGCAAGCATAAGGTCTTACCACTGGGAAAAGATAACTGAGATGTGCAGCACGGGCCAGCATCCACCTAGCTGGGGAGCAGCTTTGTGGAAAGGGACTTGGGGATCCAGGTGGGCAATAAGATCAATATGAGCAAACAATGCTGCACTGGCACAAGAAAACCAGTGGGATGCTGGGCTGCATCCACAAGGGCATCACCAGCAGAGATCAAGAAGTCATTCCACTCGGCTCAGTGCTCATCAGGCCACACCTGGAAGGCTCTGTTCAGTTTTGGTCCCCACTTTGCAGAAAAGATGTGGACAGACTGGAGAAGATCCAGAGAAGAGTCACGAAGATGATCAAAGGACTGAGAAGCCTGTCAAAAGGGGAAAGGCCAAGAGGACTGGGTTTGTTCAGCCTTGAGAAAAGAAGGCTTAGGGGAGACCTTATCACCATGTTCCACTCTTTAAAGAGAAGATGGAAACTCCCTTTTTACAAGAAGTCACATGGAAAAGGGATAATGGGTACGCRTCACTCCTGAGGTTCCAACTGGACACAAGATTTTTCACAAGGAGAACAATCAGCCATTGGAATAATGTCCCCAGGGAAGTTGTGGATTTCCCCAACACTGGAGACTTTCAAGATTTGGCTGAACAGGGTGCAGGGCCATCTGGTCTAGACTGTGCTTTTGCTACGAAAGGTTGGATCAGATGATCCTTGAGGTAATGCACTTTAAGGAAAAAAAAATGGCACCACCAAATGCTGGAAAGCTCGCCAGTTACACTTCCATATTGTTTGAGTGCAGTAAAATTATGAACAGGAAACAGACCACTATAAAATTCTAGATTACTCCTTGCTACCTGTCTTTCCATAAGTGATTGTAATCTTGGCCCAACTGAGTTTTGTCAGGGGCAGTTTAGGACGGGGCAGCTGCCTCAGGTGCCTATTTCAAGACAGCTGTTACAAGTAACCCTGCTGTGCCAGCGTCATCTTTCATTTGACTTTTGAAGTATGTTGTTCCAGTTTTGTGCCTTAGTTACACTGGCCTTAAGCTTGGCTGCAAAGTTAGTCTTTCAATTGCTTTGAAACTTTTTGAGGTAAAACCCTTTCTCCATGAACCCTGGGCTTCATGGTCTGAGTGGCCACTTCAAGAAGAACCGAATCTGAGATTGCATGCCGACTCCTGCAGACCAGTAGCCAATACCCCGCAGCAGCAGTGCTAACTCACCCTCATCTGTGCCTGCCCTGCCCCTCTGACTCGCCTCCAGGAGGGGCAAAAGTAGCTGTTAAATCAGGCGAGGGCTGCAGTGGTACTTGAGAGTTGTTCTTACTCCAGCTGGTTCTCTGCTATTTCTGCTGTAAGTCAAGTCTGTGACCTGTGTAGAGTAGAGTTAATATTGGTGTTACATTAAGTATGAGACTCTCACAGTTGTCTTCAACAGGTGAGGGTCCACCTTCATAGGTATCATCTGTCACCATCATGCCTAGCTGATTCTTTTTAAAACATTTGAAAATCTTAATCATAGTGGAGATTTTAAATATTTTTTTCCTTTTTGCTGGAATTCTTTTCTGCATTTTCCAGGGACAGAGATTCAAACAGCTATCTGCTGTGAATTAATGTGATTATTTAATTTTAAAAAACTGGAAAACCTGTCTTTTTAATAAACAAAAGCAATGTTACTTGGACTTGACCTGGGTATTGGACACTTTTTAACAGTAGTACTAGTAGTAAAAAGTATTTAAGTGTTTTTCTGGAGTGGACTCAGCACTTGATAGAATTGAGCTGGCAAATCAATACTGTGCTATTTTATATTCATATACTACAGATGTGCAGTTCAAAGTCATCCAAGTCATGCAGCCTGCTGTTAACTGTCGAAGTTCTTTATGATGTTTTAGAAGCATGTCTTTTTCTGTGAGTCCTTAGCAGGCATGCAGAACAGAAGATTTAGTGATTGGTTTTGTAATCATTAAAACACTTTAACTTGTACTGCCTTGAATATAAAAAATACTTTATAGAGGTGCATAATTAAAGGGTTCCAAAGCCTGGCACAGCCTGGGAGGGGCAGGTTTTACATACCCAAAGATTGCCATGTGTTTTGGATTTCTGCAGTCACATCATGTGAACGCTAGACTATGGTCAAACTTGGTCAGAAGTCGTGTGTGTCACATCAGAAAATAACTTTTAGCCTGTTCACTTTGAGGCAGAACATCAGTTGTGCAGCACAAGATCAACATGGGAAAGCAGGATCACAAGTGCTTAACTTTACATTAATAATTCCATCACTAAAAATCTTGACTTTGCGCTAGTATGCCACTGGGATTCATCACTCTGTGCTGCCACAGAAGGTTGTGCTGGAACGCATTTTCCTATGTGAGCACTTAATGTGATGTTAACATCTCTTGAAAGCACCCCACGTTATCTTTCACACAGTGTTTCACTTCTGCTTTGTGTTGCTGCTGTATGGAGGACATGATACAGTCTGAGGCTTTAAACTCTCTAGACTTAATAATTCCGAATATTTCTTGAGCAATCCACCTCAAAGAAGGTATTTTGACTGAAGTTTACCTGAAGGAAGAATTCCTAATTGCAAATTTTGTTCTTTTTTTTATTTTCTTGTGGCAAATCAGCAGCTCAGCCCTGCTCCAAATGAAGTGAGCTATCAGCAGGATGTTCTGTCAAGGGCTTTAAGGATGTCTCCATCAGCACCAGCATGGTAAAACTCTCACTGAGGGGTGCTGTCCTACAAACATGAAGCTATTCTATGTGGCAGTCAAGTGGTTTAAAGGCTCATATACATTAAACATCAAAAGGGAAGGGGAAAAATATGTAGATCTGCATTTTCAAACTATGCTTGAGTTTGGAGAATGTCATATTGGTGATCAGTGATTTTTATGTCAAAAATGAAAAGAAAATGCTTTCCAAAGTGACAAATGTGAATCATTTTGGTCTGCAGAGATGGGGTTTCTGAATGCGAAGACTAAACCACCTGTAGAGTTACAATGGAAATGATGACTTAGTGTAATTGCAGTAAGACACAATTCTTTCTCTGTGCCTTTACTAGTCCATTCCTGAATACCAAGGTGAGTTGGGACATCTCTGCAATGTTGGCCCAATCAGGATTTCCCAAAGTTGCCTAAGGCTATAATCAAACATGTTCAGATGTGCATGCCTATAAAATGCCTTACAGTAACAGTGTAGTAATATACATTGATAATCTATATTGGGACACAGCAGAAAGCAGTGTGATTGTGAGACATGCTTTTGAAGTAATGTTTATGCTGCAGTTGGAGATCAGCTGGCAAGTAATGCTATTTCAGTAGAATTATACTGGTATTTATTATGTGATTTGCTATACAAAAGATAAAAAAATTAGAGATATGATTTAAACTAGCAATGTTACTTCTGGCATGAGGTCTCTTAGGAAGACATTTAGGAGGCGACTGTGATGAAGAGAAGCCGAGAGTATCTTTGGTCTTTGTAATTAGAAAAATACTAGCAGCCTTGATTTTTTTTTTCTTTAGAAGAAACAGTATAAAATAGACAGTATTAGAAAGCTTCACACATACACATAGTACTGGTGGCTCCATCTTATGTAGCTTTAAATCTAGATTTCCTAGCCGCTTTACATACGAAAGATTTATAAATTGGAACAAACTTAATCCAATTTAAATTTCTGCACCATCAGCACTTTACAGAAGTGTTTCTCTTGAAGTAGCAAAATCATCAGTGCTGTGTCTTTGCACTTTATGAAGGGCATATCATGGACCTGTAATTACTTATAGGTTATATAAAAGGTGTTACTTTGCACGTGCAGTTCTTGCAGTTTGCCTCTGCATGGGCTGCAGAAAAGGCACATATTGGCTAATCTTGTTTGAATTGCCATCGTGTGCTCAGCAAATCAGTCATCAAGGGGATTCAGGACAGATGGCTAAAGGAGACAAACCCAGCTGATACTTTCACAGTAAAAAAGCCACCAGCTCCTATGGCATGCTCTGCAGGCTTGACTGGCAAGCCATTGATCTGCACTGGTGATAGCAGATGGGTAAACAAGCAGAGGCTGTGACACTGTGAGAAAATTAAGTGCTTTTTTTGGCATAGAAAACAATACATGTGAGGCTGGAAGTTTCTGTAATGCTCTGTGGCAAAGCTCTGCGTGCAGTGAACACTGGTGAGAAGAACTGGATGGCATGCCCTGGTGTTCACTCAAGGGTCCAGCAGCCTTGGAAGAGAGCAGGAAAAGAGGGATAACTCCACAGATATTCAAAGTAATGATGTTGATGGTTTTCTGTTGCTTTAAAGTTGGTGGTAGCTCAAAGCTCCGGCTTTTGGCATGTTTCACTTAATATGCTAAAGAATAAAGTGCACCTGGGGGAAAGTCTAAGCAGGCCCCCAGGTGGAGTGGTGAGTTACTGCTTGAAACCTGACTGGCATCTAAAAATTTGAAACTGGGAAGTGTTTGCTGGGTAAGTTACAGGCAGTAATAAATTACAGTTATGGACGATGTGTTGTTTTAATTCTTCTTGACTGTGCTTAAAATCAGTATTGGTTCTCAATAGAATGGAAGATCATGATTTATCACTAGACTGAGATTATTGATCATGACTTCTACTAGATATAACCAAAAAAATCCAAACAAATATGTAAACAAAACATGCTTGATGATAAAATCGGGGGGGGAATACCTACATTCTTCTATATTAAAAGAAAAAAAGTGATCCTTTAAAAGAAGGGGGGAAACCCGTAATTGCATAATGAATAAGGGAATTAAACCTGGCAACATTCCCAGTGTTGAGCCATACTCAAATGAAGCCATAAATTAAACATTAACTAATCTAACTAATGGAACCAAAAGGAAGTAAATGCTATTTGATGTATATTAGGTTTTCTTAGAAGGTTTGCCTCTCCTATCAGTCAAAGACCTGTGACCTCTCTGACTGCAAACTCAACACAGTATGAAAAACTGTCACTGAGATTTTCTTTGCCCAAGCAATCTGGCAAGCAGTGAGACTCCACTGGCACCACAACAACCAATTTATCCAACAGCCCTGTCTCATCCTTGTATGCTGTACTTTATGTTCTATAAGTGGCTACAGATTATGGATAAAATGTCTCAGTCAGTTTAATACTGTGTCCAGTATAAGCATTCAGGCCGAAAGACCAAAAGAACTCCAAGCATGACCTTCCACTGGGTTGGTGTAGTAAAAGATCAAGTGTAAATCTGGGGATGTTTTAATCTGAGTAGTGAAGAGGAGTGGAGGTACAATCCCCAAACTGTGTCCATTGATAAAATGAATACTGTTATGTCTGATGCCTGGAGTTTTAAAGGCTTCTACGAAACTGTCTAGATTCCCACACTGGTGAGAAAAGCAATAAACATACTTAAAGGACTGGAAGCAGTGTCTGATCAGCAGAAAATTAATTTATCAAAAAGACTTGGAAAACGGTTTGTGTAGAGTAGAAATTATTAGGATACAAGGTGCTAAAGGGCTCATTAGCCTGGTGGAGGAATAGACGATGAGTTTTAGTTGGATACAGGATACCTGCACTTACCAATTTTGTTGAAAATGTTTGCAATTAGCGGTGGTGTCTCCGCTTCTCATATCTTCAGGCATGCTGAGCCAGCAGGGGAAAAGCTGAGAGAACTAAAGTTATTACAGAACTTTACAGACTTTCCAAGGCAAAAGGAGAGAGTTCTTTATTGTTAAGGCACAGCCAGGCTATAACTCCAGTGTAAATATCTTTTGCAAGGCAAAACATGTGACTCTGACAACCCTGTGCGAAAGTGCTTAGGAGAGAGCAGCACAGGCAAGGGAGAGGAGAATGGGAGTGGACACAAAGGGGACACATGCTTTTGGAAGCAGGCGCTCCATGTTGGCGCAGATACATCTCTGAGGAGATTGCAGCCCATGGAAAGCAAACTGTATCTGAGGAAAAACTTGTTACCATGTACACAAATCTGCTGCCAAGCAAGCAAGTAATTAGATAATTGCCTAACCTATTTTTGAGGTTTCTGGCGAATGTAGCACAGTTCATTTCTTCTCACCCAAAAAGGTAAAATTAATCTGTAAGGCTGGCATGAATGAGAAGGCCCGAAAAAGAAAGAAAGAGCTGAATCTCAGTGTACTCCAGAACTCACTAGCCTTCTTCAGTGTCCTATATCTTCACAGCAAAATTGAGAGGCTTTCAAGTCAGAAAAGGGGAAAAAGAAGGATGCAGTAAAGCAAGCTTTTCCTTGGAGAACATTTGAACTCTTGACAGGGCAACATACCAAAATATCTTAATGACCTGTTTCCTAAAATGAGCAACTTTAAAGCAGAATTATGAAGCTGTGGTCTAAGGAAGCTAGAGTTACAAATACACTTTACCATCAGGAAGGAAAATGTGTTACTCTATCAGTTTTCTAAGATATTAGAATCACTATCTTCTATAAGGCAAATCATGACAAAATATCCCAGCAGGGAGCTGAAAAGTTCCAGGCATTTCTCTCAACAATTTTTAAATATTTAAACAGAACTTTTAAAAGAAGGAAGAAATTAAAAAAAACAAACACCAACCAACTAACCATTTGTTGTCTCTTGTTTGGTACTGAAACACTAGAATTTGCCTAGCTCTGTGCAAGGAATTGCACATCCAGCTGTGTCATTGCAATGGCTCTCTTGCAGGCTCTGTGTTCTGAATTGTAACATGCTGGAGAAAAAATACTGTTCTCTGATCTTTTTTACACAAAGCAGGGGAATGAATGACCTCTTGAACCCAATTTGAATCGTAGCAGCAGTCCTATTTGATTGCACGTTGACCAGTCTTTGAGGCAAATAGTGTCAATCGGAGGCTTACTTTTTTTAGAAAGCATAGGTGTTTTTTAACCTTCATTGCATTAAATATTTCCATAACTCTGAATACTTGAATCTTTTGCAGACATCCTGAAACACAGGCTCTGGAGCAATCTGAACAAAAGGACTCTTAAAATGGCTCTTTACTACAATCAGAGTCACTTTCCCAATGTTGGCACCTCCCTGTACCTGAGGACAATACCCAGACCTTGGTTTTTGGACAATGTTTAACCCTTTTCTTATCTTGTCTTAGCCTGGCCAAATATAAGACAATTAACAATGTCTTTACTCACTCTGGAGCATGCGGCTAATCCTGCAAGCCGATGTGATTCCCTTGAGCTGCCCTTTTGTTTATGTGCTGTAGGAATGCTGGGCAACAGTGTAATTGAATTACTCAAAGCCGGTTGAACTATGCTGCACCACCTCTGTGGGCTGTGAGTACAGATGGAAGGTGGGAATCACAGACAGTTTCTAAGCCAACTGTCCTCTACTAGCAATCTTGCTCTGACAGGTATTAAAAGGGTTGGAAAGTACCAGTAACCTATTTTAGTGAGCACCAGAAAGCACAAGAAAATGCCAAATGGACCAGAGTATCCTCTGGCAGGAGGGAGAAGTTGTCTCTGCAGTGAGAAGATCATGGGGGACACATGGGGAGTACAGAGCAGAAGCAGGGCACAGAATATGCTGGATTTTGTTTAACAGCTTGCAGCACAGAGAACAGCAGGCAATGAAGCAAAGCTGGGCTGTGTCCCTTCCCAGGTGGGTAGCAGAGCTCTCAGGCTGTGCTGTGGGGAATGAGTGGCTGTATGAACTGAGTTTGGTGATTTACAGCTCTGCTGTGGTAAGGACGGGCAGGCAGGAGCCTTGAGCCTGCATTTCTTTTCTGGATACATCCTACAGCCTTCACGCTGGCCAGCGGCTGAGCAAGGGTGTGTCAGGCTTTGACCCTGTGCAGTGTTTAATTTCAGCACTGAATGTTCCCTTGGAAAAATTTTTTACCATATGGATCCCACTGGGAAGATTATCTACTTTTTCTCCATAACTAAAACAAGTGCTTGTAAGTAGGCTGTTGATTCACTTGAGTTTGCATCACTTGCTGAGCAAGGCAGTGATAATGGTCCTGTTCAAGTTTTGATGTATAAAGATGACAGTCTAGAGTATCTGTTGTACCTCTGGGAACCTTGACAAACCTCAGGTGTCATCCAGGTCAGAAGTTGTCCCTGTTGCATCTTAAATGATCTTCCACCGTCTGGGTATAAAATCAGGTATTCTGGATTCACAGACACCTCTGTAACAAGTATTTGTCATTTCTTGTTTTACAGGGCAAAGCAAGTGACATGGAAGTTTGACTTAGAGATTCTGTGGTTGAACAGGATCTGTATCTGTGGCAATACTCAGGCTCTGAAGCCTCCCCACTACCAAAATCTTGCCAAGCAAACCAGTTTGTTATAAATCAGGAGTGTGACATGAAGCCTGACGTTTCCTGATCTTTCCCACCAGGCTTTTTGAATGGAAATTAATAATTATACAGGAAACTGCTCTGAAGTGATTAGTGTTCACCTGCTCATTCTTCCTTCCTTTTTCTTCTGAGAATATGGAGGTTGAAATCATTGATGGGAAACCCAAGCAAAAACAGGCATGCAGTTAATTTCTTCTTACAGAGATGAGGGCTGTGCTGGGGAATGTTATAAGCAGTGACTGCCGCCCGCAGCTCCAGGCCCTGGAATTCCACCTGCCYGGCTGTTGTGCCCATCCCAGGCTGAGAGATGCAGCTGCTGCTTTCCCATTTGCAGGTGCAGGACCCCGGCAGGGACAGCTGCACAGATGGCCACAGACAAGGTGCTGCCTTCATCTGTACCTCCTACATGTAGGACTCACAGAAGACCCAAGTACAGATCAGCTGGTCCAGCTTGATTATCACAAGCAAATAACACCCACTCACCCAACCTATTTGGGGCAGCTCTCAGCCCCCGGCAGCCAGCCCAAGGCATGAGGCTGTGACCCATGGTCCCATGCCTGCTGCCAGCACTGAGTGCCTCATTCACCTCACTGAATGCTGATCCCCCCAGCAGCTGGCACTTGCTCCTTACAGGCCCCCCACACAGTGTGGAGAATGGAGAATACACAGAAAGACACTTCAGAAAAGTTTATAAGAAGTGAGGGTGAGCAGGCAGAGTGCTTGGTCAGACTCTGCACGATTGACCTCTTTTATACCCCTTTCTCTCTGATCCTCCCTGTGCTCGTTCCTGAGCCCCCTCCTCTGATTATTCCCTCCCCTTTACTCCTTCACAATCCCCTTCTTCTAATTATTCCTTCCAAAGTTTTGTAGTTCCCCTTAAATATCCCAAATCCTCCTGTTCTTCTTATTTGCCCCTTCTTACCAGTTACAAACTCCAGGTGACCATGTCCAAAGCTCTTCAGCAGTCCATCAATCAGTAACCTGAGACTTTTGAGTTTTGGCATTTTCTCCCTTGTCCACCAGGTTTGCGTCTGTGTGTCCTTGTTTATCGCATCCCCCTTAATTTATTACCACCTTTGCTTTGGAATGGTTGGGTCCTTGGCCAATAATCTTCACAAAGCAGATGCTCTTACCTTCCACAAGGCATACATACAAGGGTTTCATCTCTAACTTGCCTACTTTCTGGTGCTAAAGGACAAGGTCTCTCAAGGTTACCAGTGAGATAGTCCAGACCTCATTGTTTGTGATTTTCCTTTGGCCTCTTGAATATTTGTTTTGTCAATACTGATGTTTCATTTTACAAGAATTTTAGTTTCCTTTTTGAATATGAATCTTGAAAATATTTGGCTTATGCATAGAATCTAGTCAAAATTATAAATTCAGTGCCAAATGGCTTTCTTCTTTATACACAAAAATCCCTGCCAACCCCCTGAAAGTTTTATAAGGACAAACTAAGAACAGAGGTTATGTAAAGTTCCTACTTGAAGTATTTTTAATTTAATTTACTATAGTGGCTTTACAAGTAGGGATAAAGCATAGTTAGAAATGTTCCTCTGTGCCAAATTAGCTTTTATCTTGAAGTTTCTGTTCTGTGCASATGTATGTATGAAATAATGAAGAGCCCCAAAGCAACCATATAGGGAAGCATTGGAGTACTTTTCAGTGGTATATTTTGATGATAAATTGTGGAATTTGGTAGAAAGCCAAGATGGATGGCAATAAATATATTATGCTTAGGGTCAGGGTAGACATACAGACCTCCTGGTAGGATTTTCTTCATTATTTCCTCTAGAGGACGATGGAAGCCTCAAATAATAAAACATGAAAAAGTCAGCTGCTTAGCAGGAAGTTTAGCTCAAATCTGCATCAGTGCTTAAATATGCAGTACTGGGTCCTTCCTCCTAATGATGCAGGTCCCCCCCCCACACCACCACCACCACCACGGCATTAACTACAGGTAGCAGCAAAGAGTTCAGTGTTACCTTGTATATCAGTTACACGAGGCAATTCCAGCCACCTCAATAGCAGCAGTTTTGGGAGTGGATTAGKAGGGCATTGTGAAAGAAAATAAACGTTCATAGCTTCAGAATTTGGGGGAAATTCAAAGCATTCCATGACCTCCTCCGATATTATCCTTCCTTATAGAGAAATTGAGTTTATTTCTCCTGCTTTGCCAGTCAAGAATTGCAAGACGAACTTGGCAAGCTTTGCCAAGCAATCGCAGAGCCGGGTTCGCGCTCACCGGGCTCCTTACAGGCGCAGCCGAGCGCGGCGAGGAGTGTCCCCCGCAGAACAGCTCTCGCCCAGCACCGCTGGGGCCGGGCTGCCAGATCGCTGAATTCCCTGGACTTCGCATCCTGAAACCCTCCCGTGCTTCGGCGTCGCTGCTCCGGGTTGTTGCGGCGGGTGCACGTGCGAGGCTGCCGCAGAGGCTCCCCAGCCCGCCTGGGCTGGGCCTGGGCCTGCGCCTGGGCCTGGGCTGGGCCGGGCCTGCTCTCGGTCCCGCCCGCCGGGAGGGGCGGCCCCGGCCCGGCCCCAGCGCGGCCCCGCCCCGCGGAGCGGCGCGGACAGAGACGCGGAGCGGCGGAGCCCCGAGGAGCTGCAGAGATGCTGGGCTCGCCTTGGGCGCGCTTCTACTCCAACAGCTGCTGCCTTTGCTGCCATGTCCGCACCGGCACCATCATCCTCGGCGTCTGGTACCTGGTGAGTGTGTCCCCCGCTCCGGGCGCTCGGCACCGGCCGCAGAAGCAGTCTAAGCGGCTGCTCCGTGGATGRGGATGCAGATCGCAGCTGCTCGGGCTGCCCGGGCGGGTTTCGGAGGGAGTCTCGTGTTGTTACAGCAGCGTAATGCGCGGGCAGCGGCCGTCGCTCGGCGCCGGCTCTGCCCCGGCGGGCACGGGCTGCTGCCTCGGCTCTGCCCAAACTGGGGCACGGAGCGTGTGGGTGTTTAGGGGTCAGGGGGGCGGGGGCGGCAGAGTCGCAACCAAAAAGCTCCTCTGGGGGATGAAAATGTCATGAGTGACGACCCCTGAAGTGAGGGGATTCCCCCCAACTTCGAGGCGGTGTGTCTCGGGCCAGGGCTGGCTGCGGCACACGGGCCCCGTCGGTGCATTAGCTCCAGCAATGCTACCCGGACCCTGGCCACACCGCGCAGAAAATCATGTTTTATCATCTCTGGTCGCTGCTTCATGAAGCAGGGTGTTCTTGTCACTGCTGTCCCCTGTGTGGCAGGTAATCGTTTGGCAGGAGTGTTTTGGTCTGCCTGGCAGCGAGCTGAAACCTTCCAGGCAGCTGTTCGCAGGTGCTGGAAAGACGTCTTTCCTCTGCCATGATTATGGGACATGAGTGAGGAATKAACCCTGGAGGCACCAGGGTTACCATGAGTAACCAAAGGCTATTTGACACCCAATTATTTGGCCTGGGGAAAGACTCGGTGAGGAGGAGCCACATTAAGCCCTCAATTCCTCTCTGACTGTTGTTTCTCCATCCCTTGCAATGTAGGAAAGCAGCTTTTCCAGAGCTGGTCCTGCTGTAGTCGCAGGGTTTGCAGAATAAAAAGAACTGGTTCGTTGCTGTAGGTAACGTAGATGCACTTCTCAGCCTGCTCAGTGTCTTGGTGTGAGGAATCAGTCTCCGCCTGATGGCAAGGCTATGCAGAGCTGTTTGCCAAGCATCATTTTTCAAAAGATTGCAGACGGAAGCAGATTAGACCCAGGCTTATTTGCTAACTACTGAAATTCCCTGCAGAAGCAAGTGAGAAATGCAGGACTGGCCTCCACTGTGGGACCGCTCATTAAATAAATTCAACCAGTGTAACAAAAAAGCGAGGTTGATGTTTATGTCCTAGAAATCATGTAAACTGTTCTATGTCCTGTAAAATACATATTTCACTACTGAAAAATTGTGCATTAGTTGAACTATTTCGTGCTCCTGGTTTAATAAAATACAGCTAATTGCAAAATCCACAGCCTGTAGTAGCTACAATACTGACAGTATTGTAAAAGATGCCTCTCTTTGCCTGGCTGCAATGAATTTTTCGTCAATTGTTATATGACCTGAAAGCTTTTGAACATTTATTCTGTGGTGCTTATTATTTCTTTCTGCCTTCAGCTGAATGAAGCCTTTTCACATTGGCTCCACAGAGAGAGGGATACAGATATTTTAGCTGTTCAGCAGACCTAAAGTTATTTGAGGAAGAGGGAAGTGCATCACCTGGGCTTGGATACAAAGAAAAGCCTGATAGCTTTTTAGACTGTTACCTAATCTGCCACTAACATTTAAATACTAATGGGCCAATTTTACATAGTGTTTTACTGCAAAATCTGTTTTAAAATTTCCTTTCCTACGAGCAGGTATTTCCTGATTTACACCTCTTTCTACCTTGCTTCTTTTGCTTTCTTATATTTGTGGATTTCTAAATTACTTCAAACTAATAAGGTACACATTTCTTTCTGTGCTTTCTCCCCTATCGCAACTATTTGAATTTTAAATTTAACCATTAAGAATAGATATTTAGATGCATGTAGATAATAAATGCTAAAACTTCTTGATAGCTTATTATGTTAGGAAACACTACGTAAGGAAGGAATAGCTCCTTGAATGAATGGCCCTGTTTGAAAGGTCTGGTTGACAAATTCACTTACAAAAAGATTTCTGTTTCAGAAGAACAATTATGATTTAGTACCATGTGCTATTGAGGGTCTGCATAAAAATAGATGTTGTCCTGGTAGCATTGTTTTTCTCTGCATGCATTTTGGGTGATTGTGTTACTCCAAACCACACATGAGCTATGAGCATTACCTCAAAGTTCAAACAAAAACCCCTCTGATTTTTTGCCACACCAGCATGTATTCTATATACTCTATGCCATTATTCTTTACAGGAAATTACTTGAAGAAAAACATCAACCTAAAGATGTTTTAGTAATAGTAAAGATGTAATAGTTTTCTTGTTGCTTTTTCATTTCTCACTACCTCTGAAATGTAAGTTTTATTAATTCTGTGACCATGAATACAATGATTCAGTAGTAGAGGCATCTGAAGGATGAAAAAAACAGTAGCTTAAAAGTTTTGGCAGACTTTTAACACAACATTTTCACATGTTGAACTAGTTTTAAGTTAGTATAATTTCAGGAGGCAGAATTTCATGTCTGAATGAATGTGGAAAAAATAGCGTCTGAGATGGAATTTATCTTCCCATAGCAKCCCTCACTGTGCCGTGCTGTGCATTGGGAGCTGGAAAGGTGTTGATAACATACCAGCGTTTGGGCTACTGCTGAGTAGTGCGGGCACAGCATCAGCACTGTCTCTCAACACTCCAACCCCCATCAATAAACTGGGGGGCTTTTCAGTTTTAATGTTTTAACTGGGTGTTTGGGATCCTACAAATAGTGGAGAGAGTGGGAAGCTGAGTGCAGGTGGAGTCGACAGTGCTGCTGTTGAGGGCACTTTCCCACAAAAGTAAGGGGCAGGAACACTGTGCTTTTCCAACACAGGCAGAACAGCCACAGACACTTACAATGGTCTCATAAAGTATCAATAGCTGGGAAATAAATATTTAACTTTGCTCTATTTTAGAATATAGTGGATCTCTGAATACTGATGTTTCTATAGCTCTTGTGTTTCAAGTTTCTTCCTGGTAGAGCCATCGGTACTGCATCTAGAATAGTATAACACAGCATTGCATGGTGTTGCAGTGTGGCATACATAATGCAATATACATACTGTCACAGATCACTGAGGTACTTCAATGTAAAAAGCAACTTGTAGGGGTTGGAGTAGCCAGGGAAAATTTCCTGAAAAGAATATCTAATTGGGTTGCAGAATAGGCTGCACTTCAGGAACTAGCCTTGGGGAGAAAAGCTTAACAAAGGGTGCTACAATGTTAAATACAAACATCATGCTGAGGATTAAATGGCAGTAATATGGCTGGCTGGCGGGTTAATATTTATTTCAAACCTGAGGACCAGTTTGGTTCAGCTGGTTATTAATTTTTGTGGTTTTATCCCTCTGAGATGTACTTTACACTTCTCTGTTTTATAACATGAAATCAAAGGTCACGATAATAATGCAGAAACATTTTTGGGCACAAAAGTCTTATAAGTGTTGTGTTAAAAAAAAATTGAGGGAAATTAGAAAGTCACTTCCAGCAGCTTAGTTTTGTCACCGTGCTGTTTTGGGCAGTGACAATGCTGAAATGAGCCAACTTCAGTTCGGATCTCCCATGGGTGCTGGAGTCCGGGGGAAAGCTGGTATTCCTGTTTCCAAGTGACCCAGTCAATGCTGGGGAGTCAGAGTAACAACAGCCCTGTTCGGTGACAGCATTTATAAATGCAGCGTGTCGTCTTCCTGGGGAAATGAACTCCACTTTCCTCGTCTAAAACACAAAGAAGGAGCAACTTTGGATGTGCTGACAGTGTCATGGAAGGATTTTCCACTCTCCTGGAGGTAGCARTGGCGTTTCTACACACCCTGAGGATTCACTGACACCATCTGGGATAACAGGAATTCTGATTATTTCTGATTGACTTTGGTGGGGAGAAGATGAAATTTTAAGGCATCAGTTCAAAAAAATAAACGTTAAAAGAAGAAGTTTTCATTTTTGAGCTCTGTATGCCCAGTGCCTCGCGCTTCCTGCCTTAGTGCAGCAGTGCCCCTGGGCACAGGCTGCTCCTCCCCATGGTCCCACAGTCTCCCAGGAACCCCAGGAGCCATTGCCATGCCTGGGGAGCCACTGGCCTCTCTCTGCACTCCCTGAGGCCCTGACAGTGAGGGGCTAAAAATAAAAACTAATGGAAGGCTGAGAACCTTTTGTAACCACAAGTTATTGAGTTGTGTGGCTCTTGCTGAGAGCCACATGTGTGGTAAGAGCATAAGTAGAGCAGGCTGAAGTTTTTAGCCAGGGTGGCTTAAATGTTTGAGCTGCTATTTGTGGAAAGCTCAGCATGAATTGCTACTTAYGACTTTTCGGTTCTGGATTTTTCTGAATATACAGTTGAAAGCATGTGTAATATCTGCCTCTGTCACAGTCATTTTTTAATAAAAGGATTGAATCTTAATGATGAAAAAATGTACTGGTAGTAGACTCTATATTGTAAAGCAGAAGAAAAGCAGAGCTTGCTATGGTGTCCTTGATTTACAGGTTGAACACCCTGACAAAATCAATAGAGTGTACTTCATCTAATATCAAAAGGAGAATAAAGGTACATATTTTGTGACTGGGACACATTTATTTCCTGGTGTTTTTCAAGCCTCATGCCAAACAGCATGTATGGCAATGTGCTTAAATACCAGTTAGAAGATTTAAGTAATCTTGGCTTACTGGCAGGAGGTAGAGATCAGCAGTGACTGCTCGTGTAAACAAAATGTACCTACACTAGGATCCTTCCAAGCTGCTCTGTCTGCACTCCTGAACCTTTACACGGTCTGATACTACTCACATCAGCAAACACTTGTAAGCGAGGGTCCCTTGAACAGGGTGTAAAGGCCCTTTCAGGGAAAATAAAGGAATTCTGAGATGAAGTTCTTAGTTATTTTCAAACCTGTGAGAATCAGGAGATTTTGAAAACGGAAAAAAGAACTGAAGTTGTGAAAAGGGCAAAATTGCACCATTAGAAAGCCTGGTGTGTTATCTCAGGGCCAGGTTGTGGGAATTTTCATGAATACAAATATGAGGCCTTGTGTTTTACTTAGAAAATTATACAAATATGAGGCCTTGTGTTTTAGTTAGAAAATTAGCTTGCTTTATTTTTATATGGAATGAAGTGGGCTAAAAATAAAGGATTTCCGACTTTATGTCTGTATGAAGGGTCATAGTAGCCAGCTCACTGAAGGCTCAGTTCCTTCTTATCATCCAGGGTGTTGTTTCCCATGTTGTGCCAGTGTGATATAGCTGGGGGTTGGGTCAGATTGTCCTGCAGGCAGTGCTGCCTTTGCCACCTCCAGTAACAGTYCAGTACTGGTGGCACTGGGGAAAGAAATCTTGCAGAATAGGTCCTGCTGTGGCTTCACTAGGTCCTTACCCCTCCATGGCCCGGAYCTGGGCTGTATATTCAGGGGAAGGAGCTGGGTGGTGCCAATGACATCCTAGTTCCCATCCCTTGGTAGAGGATGTAGTATCAACAGCATGTGAAATTTCCCACTGGCAAGTTAAGGTGTCATAATCTGAAATTAATTGAGATTCCCAATTCTTCTAGTAGAAATGGCTGAATTGACTAAATGTTTATGTGCCAAGTGCCATGTCTATAAAATGATCATTAGTTTTTCTATTGTCTGTACTTCCCTTTGTAAGATGAAAGAAAGAGATCATGAAAAAAAGCAGTAACATTCCCAAGTAACCCATTAGACTCTTCCTGTGCACATGCTTGCTATTGAGGAGAGTGGAGAGAAAACTTGGAATTCATTAAGAATAAAGAAAAATATGAATCTTGCTTTCAAAGGCTTTCCTGATAATTGATCTATGATGTATAATATGATGTACATATTGAATATCCAACTGAGACTGGAGTCAGAGGAGGTTCAGGGTTTGTGCTCTTGGACTGGATCACATCCATTTCATTATCTTCTTCAAGACCAGGGGAAATAGATGACTGATTCTGCATACAAATATGGCTCAGGCCCTGTATGATATTTTCTTAAGAAACTGAAGCATATGTTGCATTTTAGGTGTGTCATGGCAAGGAATAAAGACTAATACTGATCATTAGCATGAACAAAATTATCTTATCTGAAGGACCTTCTTAATAACCACATTCTGATTGTAACTTTTCTAGAGATACGTTATTAAATAGTGTAAGAATGGCATCAGGAGAACTCCTTAAAGAACTCTTCCCTGCTATGCACAAACCCAGGTTGGTTTCTGCAATGCTGGACCTTATCCCACCTCCATTCTCTAATACATGCTTCAGGTCCTCTTCAGTTGGATTAGAAAGTAAAGGAACATATGGGAGGAATTTAAATTGCACAATCAATAAGATAGCTTGCAAAGATCCTAACCACTCTGGGTGACAGAATCCATTCATGAACAGGCCAGAAAGATTATCTGAAAAAAGGATGGGTTCATTGGTACACCATATCCAAAGTTACCTGTGCTTTCTGTTCTGAGTGAAGATAGCCAGGTTAGTGTGTTTCCTATGTTGCAGAGAGAAGTAGAAGAAGCATTTTATTGTCTTCCCCAAACTCTGTCATACATCAGTATGTTTACTAAAAATGTTTTTCTTGCAAAAATTTTTAAGTCATCAGAGGGATAAAATTTCTTGTAAGTGACTTTTGGGCAGCCCTTGCATTTACTGAACTGTTTATTAGTCTGTAACACAACACAAGGGTTTATGAAAATGTGTTTAAGCTCTAATCCCCTAACATAGGCAGTTTTTCTTATATCTCCAAATACCACAATAGGATATTTGCCAGAGTGTGTGAATCATTGCAATGACAGCTGATAATCTGCATCGGTTGTCTCAAGCTAATGACACAGTTGTCTCATCTAATCAATACAATTATCAATTCAGAAATAGCAAACCTTTGTAAAATACCCTTTTTTTCTTATTAAGGCCTTCAACTGGATAATAAATTCCCTCCAGAGAGAAAACAGATGGTTGGTTGTAAGAGGAGCAAAGTTTACATAAATGCTTGTTGAAGGAAAGAATCCCATTAAGAGTTCAGTATGCTATAATTACATTTGGGTTTTTATACAAAAATCATGAATATATTTATAGAAAGGAGAGGAGGTATTACATTAATCAAGTAAAATATGCTTGGAAGTTCTGTTGAAGGTTAATATGTATCTCCTAGTGAGCCAGAGGAGAACACATTAAGCTTCCTAAACTGCTCGTTGATTAGACTGACGTCAGTGAAAATGCAATTAGTCTTATATATTCTTGGACATATGGRACGGATGTTGCAAAATAGCCAGGAATTAATTTGCTTGATTGCATTCTTTTTCTCTTGTTTTATTGTGAGGCTTATGCTTTGACTGTAAAACTCTGGAAGTTTAAAGTGGCCGAGGCTTGAAAATGTGCAGGGGAGTTTCCGTGCTGTTCTC
This sequence comes from Amblyornis subalaris, assembly GCA_018881555.1. NCBI lineage: Eukaryota > Metazoa > Chordata > Aves > Passeriformes > Ptilonorhynchidae > Amblyornis > Amblyornis subalaris. The sequence goes on along the minus strand of JACAXG010000029.1, from coordinate 4,644,397 downwards.
CAGCAGGGCTGAAGGTTTAAAGCCCTAAATCTCCAAACAGCAGAATAAGAAGCAGAAACCCATGCTCATGTCTGAAGGTGCGAGAGTGCTCCTGGTCGATGTAAGGTTAATCTGCCAGGGAGGCATCACTGAAGAATTAATTTGGGCTTGAGGCTAGCACACTGTTCCTGGACCTCCTGTGGGTCAGCTCTTTTTCAGGTGACTGCAGTCAGCTCTAACTACTGTCATCCTAGTACTCAGCCTTGAAAGAGATTTTGAGAGTGCTGGGACTGTTTTTCATTTTGTTGCTGGCATGGGCCAAGCAAGGTCTTGTCCTATCCGGAGATACATTAAGCGACTTAGACAGGACAAATGCTGTTGGCAGAAACACAGGTTTGTGGGAGATTTTCACCTTGGAGAGATGCATTTCCCAACAGTGAAACAGCTGTGTCCAGACAGACAGGGTACATGTGATCATGTTCTTTACTATTTCAGTTATTATCTGTACTGTACCATCCTTCCGCTTCTTCCTTGCATAACTAAATCCCTGCCTTGGGTTGCAGAGTGCTTCAAGGGTGCAGTCACTTGTATGGCTTCTGTGGATATTCTGTGGATATTTCCTGTGGTGGCTACATAAGAATAATGAATCAAAGATTTGATGTGTTTTGGTGCTTGTTTGTTTGTTTGTTTGTTTGAAGTCATATGTAGCTTGCTCTCAAAAGCTGGGGCACCGTCCTCTCACCAGTGCAGTGGCACATGTCCAAAGAGGCTGGAGGGGACTCTGAGCAAGGACAGCACTGTGAGCTGCTGTGGGTAAGACACACTATCCACTGGCCAGATAATCAGCTACAGTGGTGTTGCCTGACCCATCCTGTCACAAGTCCACACCAAAGTCTAGATCTTTGGGAGCTGCCGCAACTCACATCGCAGTCACACTTAACAGGTCTGCCCTCAACCTTTCACAGTCACCTGCAAGGCTCAAACATGCATTTTTGGAAATCAAGGACAAATGCAGAAACCAAACAAATCTCAGCTGAGCAGTTGAACAACCCTTTTTCTAATTAGGTTTTATTGCATACCAATTCTTTGCTAGCTCTTCACTGCGTCCTGAACCAAGATAACCTTTAGAAGAAATTGTGAGTTGATCTGGCAATGATAGAATTTGAACATGGATATATGTGATTGTATTTCCCCATAAATACTTCCCCAGAGGTCTTGCTGGGCAGAAGACCTCAGCAATCATTTTCAGGATTTTGCTCAGATACAGGTTCAACTTTCTTTAAATACAATGGAAAAGTAACAAAGAATCCACTGATAAATTTGCATACAAATAGCTCATTTCCTTAAACCAGGAAGAGACTAAGACTAAATAATGTTATGATCCAGTTATTAAAATTATGAGAGAGATGCCTCTGCCCAAATTAAGGTGCAAACGAGACCATATGCCAAAGTCAATAGCATGGATTTTATTTAACAGTAAATGGGAGGTAGAGAGAGAGAGAAAGAAATAGGGGGGGGGGGAGAAGAAGAGAGTGTCAAAGAGACAGATTAAGTAGAAAATATCACCACTCCATGGATCCTGATGGTGTCCCATTGATCCTCTTCTTCTGATCTTCTTGGTGGTCGGACTCCCACCAAACACAGAGTTTAATGGATTAATATATGTTTGGGACAGGTGAGAGTGCCCAGGTACCTCCCCTGGGGGGGAAGCAGGTTTGACACTGTCTGTTGCAACAGACTCTGAATCTGTTTCATCACTTTGCATCACATGCAATGCTCTGGGGCAAGGCCTCAGGAATGAGTCTGGGGRGGCTTCAGGGATCTTTGATGGATTATAACACCTCCTCAGCTGCCTCTCATGTGAATATGCCATGGATGTGGCCTTCCCAGAGTGGGGGGTTTTACAGCTGAGACAGTTTGTGTAAGGGAGGATGGGTGTTCACTCCCTCTGACCAGAGGTTATGCCACACACCCAAAACTCCACTCTTCCCCAGCTGGTTGTGGGGGAGTCTGTGCAAACCTGACCTCAGCAGATGAGTCTGTGGGCTATGGCCTCCCCCACCCTGAACCCAGCCAGAGCTGATTTTCAGGACAAGCTGATGGGTTTTGGTTTCTTGTGGATACATTCTTCTCCCTCAGCCTTGTTTACTTCTCCCTAAACCTGAGATAATTGGACAATAGTGTCACCTTTATCTTATCTCAAGTTCCCTTAGGCAGCTTAACTCCCAGTCCAAAGTTGTCCTCAGGAGGCATATTCGGGCAGGGGTGGGCATTCGTGGTTGCAGCTTCTTTATACAGTTTTCCATAATGGGCAAAAAGTCCTTCATAACAATGTTTCAGCCATTAACCATAACATTTTAGTTTCTCACAAGTATATAACAAATTAAACTCTAGGGAGCCAGAAATCTCTCATGTACATATTGCACAATCTGTCCATCTCTTTTTTTTGTAATAAATTTAGTCATTACCATATTTCATTAATAACAGACCTCTTGTGGTTTGGGTTTTAAGCCTGTTAAAAGGCTGGCAGTAGGCAGTAGTTGAGTCATTTGTATGGAAGAGTGCTGGTAAATTATTCTGGACTTCCTATATCAATTTAATCAGCATAGTCTTTAAAGTTCAGTGTTTAGTGTCATAGCAATCAAAGTTGAAATTATGTATAAAGTCTGATTGAAATATTTTATGCAGCTTTCTATTATATGCTCTTTATAATATGCACTTCGTAATATGCTAGTCTGAGCCTGCCTGGATGATTCTTTGACTTCTCGTGAGTAATATGAAAAAATAGCGACAAGAATTGCAGACTCTACCCTGTGTTCTCCAAATTGAAAAACATAAAAACCGAATTGCTACTTCTGACCTGATTAATGCTCTCCCTATTCCAGTGCAGTATTTCAGCTAGCAGCCAGAAACATGCTTTGAGAAACCACACAGGGAGAAAGAACAACTTGTGCAGGGACAACATTTTCTTTTATTCTCCTATTATTTTAAGGTTGGGCATGAAGCAGGAAGGCTTGTATTTTGTTTTTAAGATCTTTTGTGATATGACTAAACAGTTGCATTTCCTGAATAAATAGCTCATCCTTTTCTGTATTCCTTCGACCTTTTGGCTTCAGTAATAATGCGTGATAATAAGTTTCACTGGTCAAAGGGGTGAAGGATTCCCTTTTAACACAACTTTAAATGTCCCTTTTTCCATTTCCCTTCAGGCTGTTTTGTTTCATTGGATGAAAAGATAATCGAATGTGTCTGAATTTCCTACCTTGGACCACCCATCAAATTCTGCGTCACTAACACATCTGCAGCTTGTCTTCTAGCACTGGAAAGTTGAAACATTTTCATTAGCAGGAGGCAGAAGGCTTGCACAGCAGAAAAAAGAGAGAGGTGTCTACTCTGACAGCCAAGGTTCTGCTCCTCCATTCCTGGAGTTCGAGCTGGTGGCTGTGGTGTGCTCAGATGTAGCTCCTGTGCCCTGAGAGGCAAAGTGATTGAATTATTGCTGTGAGACTTGTCAAGAAACTTGAGTACACAGAGGGGATGCCTTGTATCTTGTTTTTTTTTGTGCTGTTTTCCTGCTCTCCACAGCACTCAGCTTAAAACCTKTATTGATAAAATTGCCTCCTTGTTTCTTCTTTAGTCAGAATTCAGAAAAAGCCCCCAACGAACACCAACAAACACAAAACTTTGCCTAACAGGGGGAGACAGAGAACAGATAGAAAAATATTCCTATACAGGGCAATAAACCTTAATTCATTATCCACGGTAACAGAGGAGTTTGGGAAAGGCACCCCAGGTAGTGCAAATMTACCCTGAGCTATTGAGTTAAATCCTGAACCTGACCTTTTTTTCCTTTGTAGAGTTCGTGTCCTCTTGATGAACAAAAGTGTTCTTACTTTTATTAATATTTTCTGTGCTAAAAGAAAAAATCAAGAAAAAATGCGAAGAACATGCCAAGTGAGAAGGGAAAGGTAGATGGGGAGAATTAAAGACATTGAGATACTTAAATAGACATTTTCCATGCATTCTTACTTTTTCTGATAGTGATACTGACTTCAAATATCCAAATGCTAGAAGACACTCTTCTGTTTAGTTTCAAGAACCAAAAGTAGTTTAAGACTGGTGTTTTGTTTCTATAGAGAAAAGGTACCTAGACTCATAGAATTGCCTTGAGTTTTTTGGAGAGAAATAAAGGGTACGCAGGTTCTGCTTGAGATCTTCGTGTTTTACTAAAAACATTTAGGATTTCTTGCCAGTAAAATTAATGTCCTTAGTGATTTGGTTCAATAATAGCTCTGTAGAGGACAACACATTAAACCATGCCAGTTTTGTGGGATATTGAAAATCTGCTAGAATTGTGTGTGCCAGTTCCTACATATTACTGAGGTTCTCAGTGTCATTAAATCAGCTCTCTGGAACCGTAGAGGGGCACAGGCGGGGAGTTAGTTCTCCACCAATGCAGAGATTTAAGGAGTGTGCTTAAGTAGATCTCTCTTGAGTTCAGTGAGTCTGAAAACAGACACATAATTACAACTGTACATACATTTTTCACCACATAGCACTCAGACTGCTACATGCATAGATTCAGTTATAAATTGAACCCTCAACAGAAATAAAGCTAGAGGGGTTTTATTCCTTTTTCCTGTAAATATAGGTATCTCTCTTCACTGCACTAGAAAGTCTTGGGAGAATTGTAGTGGAATATTTTTAGAGGGGACCCTGTGGACTTCAATGGAAACATCACTATTTTTAACGCAGTGTATTGATTTAAAGTGAGCTTAATATTTCCTTTTCTAAACTCCTTTATCAAAGCTATTTTATTTTGACTCTTGACTGTAAGCTGGAGAAAGACAGGGAAAAATGAAGCCWTTTTAACTCCTGGCAATTCTTTCAGCGTTTACAGACATTTATGTAAGTTGCTGGCTAGAGCATTCCTCTGTCTGCTTGAGTTAGGAATCCTCAGTAAATAGGTGTTAGCGGCATGCTCTTAGGAGCTACTGCAACTAATTTTATTTTAGATAAGCTGGGATAGATATCGTGCAGCTGCACTTCTGCAAAAGGTCTGAAATTAGAGTGGTATTCATTTTATGATCAGTTGTTGATGCAGTGGTTTCTGACACCTCTCCCCTGCATTTTGTCCCCACGGTCACCACAGTTCACTGCTGATCTCTGGAACAAATGACATGGAAAAAAGGCAATTCACTCATTGATGGTAGAGGTCTGAAATTTTAGTGCATTATTGTCTTGGGTTAGTTATATATTCTATTACCACCCACAAAAGCTGGATAAATTTCATAATTACACACCTGGGACTCCTTATCTCAACTGAGATAAGCACTCCAGCCGACAGGAAGCACCAACCACCCTGGTTATCTGATCTCAGGTAATGGCCCATTAGCACCACCCAGCTGATKATCTAATCTCAGCTAACGGCCCATTAGCACCACCCAGCCTGACTAATTAGCCTGAACCCCATCGGAGGACCCCGGATCATCTCTGAGAACCCTCGGGAGCATCTCGGAGGACCCTAAGGCTCATCCAAGCTCATTACCGAAGTAACCAATAGAACACCCGGAAGATCCTCTTCCATTGTGAAAGTCCCCGCCCCTGGGGGAGGTGCCAGCCAAGAAACAGCATAAAACAAGGGGTTTGGATGGGAGAAGATATCCTCGACTCGATGGGACTCCACTCTCGACGAGACTCTCGACTCGACTGGACTCCGCTCCTCGGAATTGGATTCAGCTAGCTACTCCACTCCACTCCTCGGAATTGGATTCAGCTAGCTACTCTACTCCTCGGAATTGGACTCAGCTACTCCACTCCACTACTGGGACTGGATTACCAGGCCTTCCTGCAGGACCAGTGCCTAACTGGACTGCGCAGCTACCACCCTGGTCAATAGGGTATCAGGTTGTACCATGACTCTGTCGGTTTGTTTAAGCCYGTGTTTCTGTATTACTGCATTTATTTAAACCTTTTTATTAAAATTGTAATTTTGACCTAAAATCTCTCGAGGTATTTGGTGTGGGGTTAATTTCCCCTGCTGGTTTACAGCCAAACCAGCACAATTATATAGTTTCTAATTGCTGGATGCTGCCTGTGGAAGACATGAGGTTGCGTCCTTGCATCCTAAACACTGGACATTCTCCCCAGCAGAACTGGCTCACATCATGCATGAGCTGCTGGTTCTTTATCACRGTGCAGGTGGAAGCAGTACCAGTGGCCAGCGCTGGCAGTACCAGTCTCATCACCTACTGCCTCTCTCGCTCATCCTGTGCGCACCTTCCCTCACACAGTTGTTGCTGTTTAAAGTATCTTCTACTCAAATCTGAAATTATGTTTTGTGAGCCCACAGCAGGAAATCCAGTTAAAGGTCCAATATTTGGATTAGCTATGTCTTGCGTAATACTTCCTCTTTCCCCCTTGGCTTCATACTTTCTGGGGCAGTTATTTTCCTCCCCTTCATTGATTAAAAGTGGATGTATTCCATCTGGCTGCCAGAGAAGTAAGAGTTGGGGAAATTTTTTAAATTATTGTTTTATTTCCATGTCAGAGTAAGAGGACGGTTGGGCATTTCTAGGACTTTCTGGATCTTTGTCSAGACTCTTGCTAAGGCACATTGAACACCATCCTGCAGGGACTGAGCCCAGGAGCAGAACTGGGGGCTGATCATGGGGTTCACCAACAGCCCCAGCAGCGCAGGTGATAAACCAGGGGGGCCAACGAGAAGCAAAAAGGACTGGGACCAGGGACACAATTGGAGAAAAGCTGCAACATGCATTTACAGGGTCCAGGCWGCATGGCTGGAGACTGGAACTCACGTGACACTGGGACAGAGACTGATAACCCCAGGCTGACCTGGATGGGATCTTGGGCCATGGGCAGTGGTGTGGGGAGGCCCAGAGTGGAGCTGTGCARGGCCAGTAAGGCCTGTTAGTGTCCCTGGAGTTCCTCTCCTGTGACCCTGGATAGCACTATGGCTGCAACCAGCTGCAAGACTCAGTGGTCACAGTGCGAAGTCTTTGATAGTGCAAAGTCTTGCGTTTTATTCTTACCACTGAACACTTGTCACGGGCAGAGTGGGAGCTTCAGGTAAAGTTTATTAAAGAAGTCCTCCTCTTGGGTCACAGGGTGCAGAAAAGACCCCCTTGCTTTCTAAACTTCTTCTCACAGAGGAGTCTCAGTATGGCTGGATCCAGTCTTAGCCCCAGACTTTGTCAACAGTTTATATCTAAAGGATTATATAGGTATAATTGAACCTTTATACAACTTTGTCCCACAGGATAAAGAATAGCAAACTAGATAAATTTATATAAATATATATGATTTTTAATTGTTATTAGGGAAAACTATCAATCAGGATTATTTACTACACAGTATAGGAGCTAGAACAACTACTATAATATAGTGCACCATGAAGCAATTTTATTGAAGCAATTTTATTAAAGCAATTGTATTAAAGCTAGCAGAAACAATTATTAATTGGTGTTTAATTATTATTAATTGATTGATGTTACCCATATCAATGACCATGGGCCAATCTCTTTCACTCAGCCTTGAGGGGTAACCTTGATGGGTGTCCCCATCCAAGGGAGGAATCTCCACACACACTCCAAGAAGGGGTATGGTAGAAGACTCTGCTGTTAAAATTTGGGATTGGGTGATTGACTGTCAGCCATTATGTCTCCAGGCCAGCTACGTCAGCTCAGCAGCTTTAGATAATTTATCAGTAGTGTCACTTCTTTGTTCCTTTTTCCGGGTATTTTACCAGGTCTACCACATTTTCATGTCACTATCAGAATGTGTAACTTAGGGATTGAAGAGTCAGACTGGCTTCAGCATTATTCAACACCAAAGGTAGCATGAATCCCCCGTCTTCATTTACCACTGATTGCTTTTTGAATAGGGCACTGTTCAAGTTATTTTGCCCCATTCCAGGGAGAGCATCCTGCTACACTGCTGTATGTTCATGAAYGTGTTTCAGCTTCTGCATCCATAAAAGGAGGACGTGTCTCATTGCGAAGGTATAGGACTTAGTTGCTTACTGCAACTTTGCATAATTAAAATGCTTTCTAGCCATTGCTAATTGGTTGTTACACCATTTGTTGCTGAAGTAATGTAAAACATCTTGAAGGAAATTTTGGCCCTATCAAGAGAGCACAAAAATCTCCTTTGCTTTTCGTAGAATGGAGAATTCAACTCTCATACCAACTGCATATACAACAGGGAATAATTTTTTATGCTCTTGTCCTTGACAGTGTGTCCTTGGAAAACGTTACATCAGTAAGTTTTTAGGCACACTGAATTTATGCATTAAAGCATTTTTCAAAATTCAACAGTCACATCACTTTCAAAACAAAAGGAAAACCCTAACAAACACAATACGCCCAACTGTGCACACATTTCTGGGAGAAAGAGGAAGCAAACAAACACACGGTGTATTTCAATTGTACTGCTGACAGCCCAGCTGGAAAGTGCTCAGATGATTATGAGCATCTCAAGAGAACAACCTGATAGAACAGAAAAGTGATGCACTAAAGAGCATTAGAGAGGTTCCTACTGACTGCAGCAGACTTCAGATCAGGCAAACACAATCTATATCTTATACAAGGATTCAAAGGCAATGCTGACAAACACATGATCTGAATCAGGACATATCCATAATGAGAAAGTAGAGTGTGTAGGTCAGTATTTTATGAATTTTCCTGACTGTATCTGTACAAAAAAGTATGCCTTTAAAATAGCAACACTCTATACATTTATGGTTTCTGACTGCTTCATTATTTTGAGTACTCATCTTAGGTAGCATGTTTATTACTGGTTTATGTCCTCTAGCTTTTCACAAAGGAGTATAAAACAGGAACTGGATTGCAATATAGAGTTATATATGATGTTAAAAACCAGTAGGATTTATGGAATGTAACTTTGAATTTTGACAGTCATCTGATGTCTTCAAAGCAAAGACAAGACCATGCTACAGCATTCTCAACTCAAAGCTATTTAACGGTTCTATGTAAAAATACAGTAATGTAGATTTCTTAACCCCTTCCAGACAATCTCAATCTGCTTCCCTTCTTAATGTTTAGCAAGCAGTCTAACTTAAATTTTCTTTTGCTGTAATTCAAATCTGTTTACCCACTGGATCTGGAGGAAGGTCTATTGCCTCATTCTTTTCCCTGTCTTTCTGCACTAAAAGACTGAGAGCACCTCCCTCTGCCTTTTCTTTGCTAAGCAACCCCATTTTTTTCTGTATCTGTCCTACATTCCAGATGTCTGATTACCCTCTGTTCTGATGCAGGATCCTCCCCAGGGTTTTTCTTTGTATGTTTTAGAAGGACTTTGAATCCTTTCTGTAGAGGCCCATGGAGGGCAAGTGGGAGGATGGTTTGTGCGTCTAATACCCAGGTTTCTATAGTACTGCCCACCACCATGTAGCCACAAAGATGAGCTTATGGGATGCCACTGAGTCATGTTCAATTTATTCACTGTCATACCCAGACTCTTTTCTGAGCAATTGTCACCTACTCAGTTATTTTTCCTCATGTTCTTCTGAGGTTCTACACAAATGTGATAGTCTATGCTTGTCGGTGCTGAATTGTGCTCTATTGCCTCAATTCTGCTCTAGTTGGTCAAAATAATTTTAATCTTATCTGCTAAAGTGCTTAGATCTTGGCATTTTCTGAAAATTAGAGAAAGATAGAAGTCACAAGTGACTTGAAATAACAAGTSTTTCAATGACACTGGAAAACCCTATTTTCTGTACTGGCTGTGAATCCTTAAATCCATGACAGCTGTTCTTTCAGTACAGCTATCCAGCTGGCAGTGCATTCACCTTTCTGCACTTTCAACCAAACCAGGTTTTCCTTGCTCATTTATGAGAATCTCATAATGTCAAAAGGTGTGCTAAAATGCAAAGAGATCATATCTACTGCTTTTGCCCTGTCCGTAAGGCTTCTTAGTCTGTCAGAGAAGGAAAATAAGATAAATTACTTACGGTTTGTCCTTGAGAAGCCCGTGGTGACTGTTACTTACGACCGTGCAAATCTGAACTGCTAATGGGGAGACTGCTTGATTGTCTGTTCTTATTTTGTTCTTAAATCCCACAGTCTAGCTAGAAATTCATTACGTGACCTTCCTGCTTTGAAAATGCATAAACTGTGCTTGCTCTTTCCTTGTCTTGTGAACTCAATCTATTCTCAACAGCTTTCAAAGATTGCTAGCACATCTGGTATCAGCTAAACTTGATGGAATTTGCCTATCAAAAAGCATTTAGCACACCTGAGAAATTCTCCATCCTGTTGTGTCTTGAAATAACCTGTTTCTACACCTTTTTGTTGCTGTTAGTAACCTGTGATCAGATTAGGATGACTTTGAAGTGAGAACCAAAGCCATAAAAATCCATCTTTTCAACTGTACTCTGTTTTCAGCTTTCTTCTCTCCATTTTCTTGTTCACCAGTTATCTTCCTAGTTCTGTAGAATAAGCGTTTAGCCTGGCTGCATTATTTCATGCTGAGCAATCTTCTTTTCTGCAATTAGCTCTCTTCACTTCAAAGTGATATGAGTATTTTGTTCAGATTTGTTTTAAAATACAGCTCTTGGCTACCTCTCCAATCCGCTCATAGCTGATACTTGACAATCCGCTTCTCCTGAATCACTTGATACTGTATTCTTGGCATTTAATTCACTTACTGCATTTCATAGCCAAGGCCTTGGTGGATGTGAATGTCCCTCTGTGCCATATGACACAGAAACATGAGCATCAGACACTGGGCTCACGTTGCCACCTCCTCCCATCCCCCCAGGCCGCCTTATTTAGCAGCTCACATGAACCAGCTCTTCACTCATGACCTCTTAAAACATAGCCCTTTCCAGCAGTTGAGCTCCTCTTTGATCATCTAGCAATTTCACAGGGCCTGTCCCCAGTTGTAGTTCTGCCATGCTAATAGTCCTTGATTACAGCACCCATTTGTAATGTTCTCAAAACGACTGGTTTTAACTGACTTTAGTTTTTGCACCAGAACAAACTAGTGGATGTGCTAACATGTTTTATAGTCTGGAAGAGCAGCAGTAACTTTTCTGGTGTGAAATAGATTCAGAATGTAAGAGGTAATCTACATTTTGTTTGATTTTCATTCTGCCATTTAGGGAAGAAATAAGTCCTGTTTACACCAACCTAGAGAAACTAATTGCAGTGTTAGTTACATACTACAGTTGTACAGTTGGAAAACAGTCTCTATCATAGGTGGCATGAAACATGGTGGGTATGTGCTGCCCAGAGGTTTCTCATGGATTACTTTCACAGACTGACTCTTTTCCCTTTTTCCTCTCTGTAGATTATAAATTCAGTCGTCTTGCTGATTCTGCTGAGCGCCCTGACTGATCCTGACCAGTACCACCTAACTAGTGCTGAATTAGGGGGTGAATTTGAATTTATGGATGATGCCAGTAAGTACAAACTCCCTAATTACTAGCAGTCATTGCTCCAGCATTTATGTAACTGTTCTGTCATTTCAATAATTACTGTCCTTTTAATTATTGCTTCACCTTGGTGTCTTACAGATGTATTTTTGTTGTGAAGGGTGTATTCATGGCACAGTTCAAACTTGTTTCGTAGTAGTAACCTTACCTGCCACCTGCCAATTAGTAATCAATCCGTCTGCTCTGCTGTGTCCTGGCTTGAGCCAGCCCTTGACATGGAGATGTATCCCTAAGCATGGCGCTGAAAGCCCAAGGGGAATTTTGCAGGACAGAGTCTCTGCACTTCCCAGCACCATGCCCCAGACTGCCTGCACATGCATAAGAACCCATGCTGCTGTTTATACAGCTGAGTGCGTTCATTCATGTAGGATGCATTTATGCACCCCCCCCGTGTGCATGTGGCATGACTTGCACAAACCTGCTCTAATAGATGCAAGTATAAATATCAACTGTATAGTCTCAGGCATATTTGCAATAACACAAGGCAGTTCCTTCTCTCACTGAAAGGCATCATAGAAAATTTTCCATACAGTTTCAGGGAAGGGTGAGCTAGGCCATTTATGTCTCCTGCAAAACCTCCTGTCCTTTGCAAATGTTTCTTTGTTCCATAACTTTTTCAAATTATTTGGTGATGTTTGTTGATTTAACTGTTTAATTCATATCTAGTAAAGTTTTCCCTCMATGTGATTTTGATTAAAATGTCTGCTTATTTTCATTTCTGCTCACAAGATGGTTACATTCAACATTTCTCATAGTAGTCTGAAGCAAGGTCTATTGCTAATCATACTAGTGTCTTTCTGCTCARAATCCCACCCATCCACAGCAAAAGGCTCTAAGTGCTTTCTTATTCCTACTGAAGTCAATAAAAATATCAGTAGGAGAAGCAGTAGCCCCACACATGAGAAAAATAATTGCCCTATGTTGTGTCAGAGCTGCTGGGTATGATTTAAGGGAAGCTTATTTCCACGAGGTCTTTAATGCAAATATGCCTTGAGGGTCTACATTGAATTAATGATAAGGAGTGATTGCTACTTTATTGTGTCTTCACTGAAAAACCACCTACAACTTCTGACTAAAAATCTTTTTATGTAACTGGATCTAAGAAAGTAAGGACCATAGTAGATACAGATGGGCTCCTAGCTGATTCTGACATATTAAAACTGACTGCCTTGTCCTAATTCTCAGAGATTAACCTTGGTAATGACTGTCTGTCAGAGTGGTTTTATATAGCTGACATCAGAGGCCTGCCAGTGCCCAAGGCTTTAAAATTGTAATTCTGTTTTGTAATGCAATAGCTGTCAGATCAAGTACATTGGGGATTTCCATCTACACTTGAAAATTGTATTTTCYGTGTATTTTTATCAAGGCTTCTGAAGTGAACCCTGCAAGACTGTAAAAGGATGGCTTATGGCACAAGCGACCCCATTTCCATTCAGTAAGGGGAACATTTCATAGGCGGTTAAATTACGAATGAACACTTGAATTAATGTCTCCTTTTATTCTTTGACTCCCTCTGGTTTGGTGCCTTACTGAGTAAAGACAGCTGAATCAAGCTACTGACTTTTATAGTTACTGGAAATAGCTGGCAAGAGATAATTTCTTTCTTCTTTTCTTGAAGTATGACTATATTTGTTCAAATGTGATTGTTTTATTATGAGATAAATCATCAGAAAAACTTCTGCATACTCTTTTCCTAGTTTTGTCTTTTTTGAAGAAATGGTCTCACATTAGCTGCATGCACTGAAACCATGTGTATGAAATACAGGAACATACATAATTTTTTATGCTGAAGAAGGTTCCAAAGCTGTTATCTGTATGTACTTCTGCCGACAAACAAGAATGGTGAAAACACTAGTAGCCATTATTCTCATTACTATTGATGCTCCTATCAATAGCAAACAACAAAAAAATGCAGACAGAGAGTTTACATGTAAAATTTGTCACTCCTTTCCCTCTCTCCTCTAAGAGGCTCCCTCATAAAAGATCTGAAAACATCATCTGGAAATAAACTTATTGGCTGAGTCACAGTAGTGAAATGAAGTTAATGACAGGTTTTCCCTGACTTCCAAGAAACTAGGATTCCCCCAATATTTGTATTCTGGTTTAGTTCTAGCTGTGCCTGGTTTATGGAGAATTTTCAATTTTCTGTTCTAGCGGTGGGAAAAATTCCTGCCACCTGCAGAGCCACAGCCAGCCTAGTGCAAACTGCTTCAAAATACCAGTGCAGCATCAGTTCTAATTTCAGGATTTAGTGTGGTTCCGAGGGCATTACCTGAGGCTCCAAAATGCCTGTTTGATTAGGCAGAGAAAGGATTTGCCTGAATGCTTAGAAAAAGCTGTAGGCTATTTATTTTCCCTTCTATTCTAGAAGAGGAAACAAGGGGGAAAAAAGTCTGCCAAGACTTAACCATGTGGCAGATGGAGCTACTGGAAGACACCAGTGTGTGTGGTTTGGCTGTCTCTCCAAGAGATACATCTGGGAGCTGGGTAAAATRCTGGGCTTCCTCCTGTGCTGGATATTCAGCTGAGCCCAGGTAGTCCCATCTTTCTTTTTATTATTTCCTGAGGGAGTTTATGAACTAGAAGCTGGACTAGGAAAAATCAGAAATGTGTAAACTGCTCAATGTAATACTGCTGCTGTTAAAAGACTAATAATCTCTGAGCAGGAGATGGAAAGCCCTGTAATTCATTTTGACTTCCCAGAGGGTTTTGCCTAAGCCTTCTGCTCAGCTTCTTCAGACACATAGACCATCATCCTGACATGTCAGTAGCCCAAACAAGCGGTGGGTGTTGCTTGGTTTTATTTACTGCCTTCACAATGTCAGAGATGTGTGTGATACTTCATTGGCCATGTGACAACAACGATTGAAATCCTCTRTGTGCCCAACAGAAACTGAGGGGAACTTTGACACTGATGTCCGCAACTTAGGCTAAAATCTGCCTGTGTCCCTGCCCTGGGATGGGCAAATAAGACAAGCAGAGATGTCAGGGCAGGGGAGAATAATGTGATGATCTCTCTGCTGAATATGACATGCATCCAGGACTTAAAAAGATTAATTCAAATAGAAAATTTTTAATAAAGAAACTACAGACAGCGGGCTTGGACTTCTGCTGGGGGATAGTTGGAAGTGTTAAGAGTAGGTACATTCCTGCCCCAGTCCATCAACACCACCCATGTAGTACGAATCCCAAATACAGGGAGGGGCAAAAAACTAGATCCCTGCCCAGCATGGCATATTCAGGGCAGCATCTTTCCCTCTGGTTTTATCCTCTGGAGTAAATATACTGGGCTCAAATATACAGAAAACTTTTTCCTTTTCGTTGGCCTCCTTTCCTTACCAGGGAGAAAATGCTGCTGCTGTGCAGGTTGCGACCCAGGAGGCTGCACGGCAGCTGGCAGCAGTGGCATCGAGCTTGCACAAGCATCCTGGAGGAGAGAGCAAGGCAGTAATCCTTAGCTGGCAGTAAGAAGGCTGTTGGATAAATAGGGCTGGGAGAATGGGAGAAACTGCCTGAGGATTGGAGGCTGCTGATCAGCAGCTTTCTGGCCCCTGCTGTCAGAGCTGTGAGCCAGCGATTAACTCTGGGCTGGGGCAGGTGATGAGGATTTGAGGTCTTCATCACTCCACACAAATYCTGGCTCAGGGACTGGCCTTGCTGGCTGCTCCTCCCTGTCCCTCTAGCACCCACCATCAACCTCCTCTGCAAGAGGAGGGGGGAAGGCAAGGAGATACTTTTGAGGTGGATTCAAGAGAGCTTCAACTGCAGCTTGCTGGGCACACACGCGCCCCATGGCAGGAGCTCTGCCCAGCCCCAGAAGCATCTTCTCTCCAAAGAGGCAGAAAAGTAGGATCTCACCGCAAGGTATAAGAAGAAAAAAAACTCAACTGGTTTCTTTAGACCCAAGGAGAAAACTCAAAAAGCAGTTTGGGCAATAGGCTGTATAACCCCTTCAGCTGTCCAAGTACAGCCCTTCTAGCCATGAATGCCATAGAAAGCATGGCTGGAAAAAAAAAATCACACAACCCTCTTAGTTTCTGATTTAATGTTCTACATATGTAGTTTCATTYTGATTGATTGAAGCTGACACAGCTCAAAAAACCCAATGAAGCCTTAAATGAGAAAGAACTAGCTTGAGCCAACTAGGGCTTGGCACGGTGGAGCACAGCTAGGGAGATGCTGGAGACAGGGAGCACAAGTGTGTCAGACCAGGGCTTCAATGTCGAGTTCATCACAGTTCGCTGGGCTCTGGCTCTGAACCAGTACTGCCAATATCACTGGCAAAGTGGAACCTGTGACTGCTGCATCTTCTGCAAGTGACAATGACTGCAGCTTCCCCTTGGATGCAGGAAGTAGGTGGTTGGGATTAAGAATGGACAGAATAAATGCATAAGCAGGGCCTCCAAACTGATGCTCAGAATAAAAATATTGATCCAAGAGCCTCTTTTACAAGAGGTTCAATTGAGATTAGTGGCTACAGGCAGCCATTTACACTTCTTTCCTTTTCTTTCATTACCTCAATTGTACCTGGTCTATTCAAACTAATTTTGATTTCACAAGATGTATGTGGGCAGCCAGAGTAAATGGCCACGTAGCTAAAAGTGTCTGAAGAGGCTGCAGTACCTTTTATTAGTAGGGGTATGTTTTGTGGATCCTTCTTCCTCTTGAGGGCACAATTCTGATCACTTCTAACAGGCACAGCACAGCCTTTACAGCTTCTAAAAAGTTGGAAACTGGTCAAGGCAGTGCAGCTCAAACACCTGCCCTGGTTGCCTGGATTCTCTGCACAGTCTAAGAGGAGAAGGGGGTGCCTTCAAAAAGCAATTTGCGATGCACTGAGATCTCATCCCCTCCTGAATGATGAGCAGGGAGCCCAGCTGCCTCCCACTGGCGTTTTGTAGCACCCATGAGCCAAGTTGCAGGAAGCCACTGTGAAGGAAGCAGTGAGCACTAGGGTGCAGCTAAACTCAGTGCTGAGTGCTGGCCCCTCTCCTGGGCGAGACCTACTTATTTTGACAATAAGACAAAGATTCAAGTATTTGTACTGTAAGGACATCCGCACTCCAGGCCTCATCAGACTAGAGACTACAGTAGTTTGAATGTGCTCCTCCAAGTGCCAGGAAAGAGCACTTTATCCTTTAAATTTTATCCATTAAATTAGAAAGTAGCCTGCAATAGGACTTCTTCTGTGGCATTTGAGTCCCTATGCAATCACAAGGACAAAATCTGGGGGCAAGAGAGAGAACAAGAATCCTGAAACCCAGGACACAGGCAGTGTCCTGGAAAAGGAGAGACCTGGGTTCTGAACTCCTTAATCTTGCCGCTGGTAGGTACAGTGCCCAAGGAGCCTGTAGCCCGGAGAACATATGCACCTCTGGAGATGTCCTCACCTGCCAGAAAGTCTCCTCTTGCTCATTTTTCCACCAGCTTCACAAGTCTCAGGTTCCTCTCTGCATCAAGGGCCAGCAGAAATCTGGATTAGTGCCATCTAGGGCAAGGTTTGTGTTCCCTCAGGCACAGGAGGATCAAGGATTGGGTCTTTTGTCTTCTACATGGATGATCATACTGGTAAACTGGAAATAATGACAGACAAGACTTAGTGTCTGTCCTTCCTCTTCAGCCATGACCTGGGTGAGCCTGCACTGCTTCCTGGTGGTGGTAGGTSACACCTGTCCACAGCTGCCAGATCAGGACCTTTCAGAGACTTGGATGAAGGCTCCAGGGCACCTACCTAGAACATGATTTTCATGCATCCAGGGAGTTCAAGGGACTGTCCCATGCTGTGGGATGCTCCTCATCATGTGCTGGAGTTAGATGTTGTGGCAACTCTGTGATCAAATGAAGTAATTTTTACACTTTGAATGCCTCTAAAGTCAGGGTAATGAACAGCCTGAACACTGTCATATGTTTGTGCATCTCAAGTCTACCAAGTGCCTCATCAAGGCAGGTAGTTTAAATGCACCTGGTCATAGCAATGTGAACAGYAGGTACCTCACAGATACAAACAGAGGTGGGATCTCTGAAGCCATGTCCTATATGCCTCGCATCCTCCCTCCTCTTTCTGCACTGGCTTAGCCTCAGAAAAATAGGCACAATGTTCCACTGAACTCTCTATAAGGTCAGGTTCAGAAATGCAGTTGTGATCTCCTGACAATGGCTTGTAATGATATCAAGGGAGGTGCATATGAAAAGACCTAACATATGTAATTTTTTCCCACAGGATATCCTTCCAACTGTTCATGGCTTAGGAACTTGTTAAATCTAATGAAAAGTTAATTGAAAGCCGATCAGCAGTAGAAGAAAAAGATAGGAGTTCTGTAATTGCTCCCATCAAAACCTTAAAGAATGTTTTCCTTCCTTTACTGCTTCACCTTTTGTGACAGTTATACATCTTCATTAATAAATACATCTCTGCAATATTCTTGGTTGAAATTAAAATTTTCAAGGCACTATTTCTGCTCTAAGATGCTTTTATCTGCCACTTTTGCTTCTTTTCCAGTATAGAGACATATGAGCAATGGTATGCAGCAGCTGTTGGTGCAGAAACAATCTGTAGTGCAGAAACGCAGACTCTGACTACGGATGTCATCATCACCAGTAAAATATTCATATCAAAACTGCTCCTGATTTCTGAAAACCCTTAGAAAAATTAGGCTATTCATCTCGACAGCCTTATAGAGGCTGTAGTGGCTTACACAGTGTTAGTGTAAATGTAAGGACAGTGTAAAGCTGCAGGCTTGCATACACAGAAGCACTGACTGTGCTTCTTGTATTTAGGAGGTTCACCACAAAAGCCAGAGATTTCCTCCAGCAATGGCTGAACGATGCTCCTGACACCATCTCCCATGCTGCCCTTCGAGGTCCTCTGCACAAGGGAGATGGCAAAATAACTGAACCAAGCTTTGAATTTATCTGCAATCATTGATATGTCTCTTTTCCAGATATGTGCATTGCCACCGCGATTTCTCTCCTTATGATTCTGATCTGTGCAATGGCTACATATGGCGCATATAAGGTAATTCATCATATTTGGTGAAGACATGAGTCAAGTGAACTACATGACTCCACAGAAACAAAATTAAGGAAAATGCTTTCTAACAATTGCTTCTTTACTTTCTAAGCTGAAAATTGAGAGCGGAAAGGAAAAAAGAAGTTGAAGAGGCAGCAGAACTGATTGCTTAGATCCTGCAGGCAGCAGGACTGCCCAGTTGTGTTAATTGTCTGCAGTTTCAAATATAAGTAAGCTCTGGGCAAGTGGTGAATTCAAAGAACTGAATCTTGTACCTATCAAAATTAAGGGATTTTTTTTCCCATTCACCTCCCAAGCCTGTGGTTTGTCCCAACATTAATCCTATTAATTAGGAAGGAAAAGTAAAATGTGGTTTCTAAATGTTCTAATGTAATGAGTTGTGGGAGTTGCACTGCACATATTACTGCAGTTCAGCAGCCAAACTGACTTGGCCAACCTTTTTGGCTGAATGTCATATTTCTTTTAGCTCATTTAATACTGCATAATGTCGGTATTCCTTAGATTTTAGTGTAGAAAGACATATATCCTTCTATTTTAACTAATTTATTTAACTAGTTTCTAATTTATTTCCTTTTTAGCAACATGCAGCTTGGATCATCCCTTTCTTCTGTTACCAGATCTTTGACTTTGCTCTCAACACGTTGGTTGCCATCAGTGTACTCGTCTATCCCAGCACAATTCAAGACTACCTCCATCAACTGGTAAATCACGTGATGTTCACAAGCCTTTGGGGGAAAAAAAACTGTGTAAAGTGCACTGCTTTTCCTCTATTTCTAGCCAATGCTATCCTTCCCATGCAGTCCTTGAGAAGTTCTCTTAGTCCTTGCCAGTCTGAATTCAACATCCTTGCAAGGTTACATTTTTAACTTACTGCAATATTTGTGAAAAGCTCTGAAATTTTGCAGTGATGTGAAAGCTCTCAGCACCATTCATTTAGAGTGAGACTCATATTGCAAGAAATAGATGATAAATAATTGCTTTTGCATTCAGAGTTAGTGTGTTCATATCCAGTGGCTTAGTTTCGGTGCTATTTCAAGGACGTTTTGTTGCTCCTTTTAATTTATTCAGTAGCTCTAACACATTTCATTAGGCAGGAGTTTGAGTGTAGGTTTGATTTTGCTATAAAATATTCTGGATTCTGTCCTAGGGACATTTAGAGACTCCCTTCTTGTTCTGCTTTGGCCAGACACCTATAGCCAGTATTATGTAAGAGTACAAGATATGATCACAACCCCCTCCAGCACAGATAAGAGCTCACCAGCCTCTGTCTCATCACAGGACCATGTCCCATGCCCAGCAGGGTTCATGTGGAGTCACAGAGCTCTGGAGAAGCCAGTGCTGCAAATGTCTCTGAAAATCTGCCTTGAGAACCTGAATACAGATTAGCTTGGCTGTGAACTTTGTTGTGTGGATGGAAAGCTAGCTTGGCTGGTATAAATAACACATAATGAGAAACAGCAGGCAGATAAGTAGCTACACAAATCTACAGGAAGAGGCAATGTGTCATGCCAGTGAGAGCTGGGATGCATCAGGGGCCTGCTACCCTTCATCTTATTTAACACCCACCTGCATTCACAGCTGATGGTACACTGGAAGAGAAGCAGAGGAATAAATCAAAAGGTTCTCAGAGATACAAGTGGAAAAGGACAAATTACAGCCATGGTTTGGTGAGTGCTAAAGCTGGCACTGCCACTGCTGGAGCCCTTCTGCCCGTCCTTGGCCTGCAGTCCCTTGCTGCTGCATTGGTGCCAGCCCTGCTCTCGTGGCAGCACAAGCATCTGTGTGGCTGCAGGAACTCCCACCACTTCCCAGAGCATGAGTTGTAACCAGGTTTTACTCAGTTTTGGTCACTGTGCAAGAACATGAGGGGAACAAAAGCAGACTGGGAAATGTGCACTTAACAGCCTCTGCTCTTCTGTTGAAAATCTGGTGCCGCATTTGGAGCTGGCTCACTAGAAGGGCAAAGAGCAACTATTCCTCTCGAAATGTGTCCTAAAACATCACTGTATTTCCTGCAGATCAAAAAAATAATAGGCCCTTCTGTAGCAGAAAGAGAAGGAGCAGGCTGTGGAAGGGATTGGGTATGGTGCAGCAGAGCACTCTGTGATCTTTATTGCTGCTCTGGAGTGTTAGAATCTTTGGTTGCACACATCTTTGTCTTGCTGTTGTAAATCATTTTCCAGACTGGTAATGAGATGCCTCAGGACTTCAGGAGCACTAAACTGTCAGTGCTCAAAAGGGCAAGGGGGATTTCCAGGATAATTATAGGCTGATTAGCCTGACATTGCTACCAAGCAGAATAATAACAGAAACGCTGGAGCTGAGAGTCAATTGATAAAGGATTAGACCAGAGAAAAATGATTAATGACTGCCAGCACAGTTTCATGGAAAATCAGTCCTGCAGGCAAACTCATTTTCCTTCATTGACAAGATTACTGACTTCATCAATAAAGATGGGCAGGGGCATAATGGACTTTCATGAGATGTTTGACTTCACAGCATGATGCTCAGAGCAACAATAAAGCATTAGATCAATAAAGGATGTATCATGTGGATTAGGAGAGGTTAGCTGGCAGACTGCAAAAGGTCGTGGTCAAGCTGACCATCTGCCAATGAGTTTCTGTTTTGGGTAGAGGAAGGTCTCCAGGAATCAGCAGTAGATTTCATGCTCCTCCTGACTTCCATTAATAATGTTGAAACCCAAGAGGCCCTTCACGAAAGCTAATGTCAGCCTTGGGAGAGCTTCTCCAGGCTCATTGTCTAGAGGGATCGAGTCCTTTGGTGGGAGGTTGTGAGCAGGAGTCTAATCTGTTCTGTGTCATCCTCTGAAAGACCCTACCCTGCACTGCCCAGAGTGAGCACAGCTCTGCTTTTCCCAGTGGCAGTACTTGTGACTTTTCCCAGCAAATTCACTTCTAGTAAAACCCGTGGCTGACACAGTGAGCTAGACTGCCTGAGAACTTGAGTTCAGCCATTCGTGTGTACTACACAGATAAATGCAAAGAAATGTAGAAGCCTGAGCAATACAGATGAGTATACAGTTTGACAACTCTGCCTGGGATGCAGTGACCCTGTAAGCAGCCTAGGGATTTAAGTGCCCAAACTAGAGTCCCTAGGTGGTTTTACTGTTTGCAAAAATTGCTCTTGGGATTTGTGGACAGAAAAAAGAGCAATTAATATTAATGGWGAGGAGACTTCCGTTCTCTATTTGTAATGTAGATTTTCTCCATCTATTTATGGAGTCTGGTTGTAAAAAACAATGCTTAAAAGTCAGAGAGCATGCAGACAAGTTCCTTAAAAAAATATAAAAAAGCTGGATATATTGTAGTATGATGAGAGACAATCAGCTTTTTCTACTTCATTTACCAAGAAAAGGGACCAAGATGTAGTGCCATTAGAGGTTTCATATGCAAAATAATGAGGTATTAAAAGGCTGTTTAAATTAGATGTGAGGCATAATGATAATGAGCAACTAAAAGCTAGTCCAAGTCAAGTTCATTTAGAAACAAGGATTAGTTTGTATTGTATGATTCATATTGAAGATTAGTGATGGGAAAAAACTACCTATAGCTGTGATGAATTTTGTACAGTTAATGCCACCTGTTCAACAAAGTTTTGAAGCTGTTCTGCGTCTGCTTTGAAGCTGATTACACCTCCTGTGTCTTAGCTGTGGTCCCAAGCACAAATGGCTCAACTGGAACCCCTTGTACCTTTACCTGGAAAGGCTGCATCAGTTGGCATAACGTTGTTATATTTGGTTCAAAGTAAATACACTCTGTCTGAGGGGGCAAAAGCAAAGGGGAGATGTGAAGGGCACATCCACTGTTATCAGATACGAAGACATAGGACAAGATGAAATTAAATGCAAGCTTGTCAATTTTCAGCAGTAACACCATCAATGCAGGGCCATTTGGGTGTGATCCCTCCTGATGGTTTGTAAATAAGCCCTAGAGTTGTTTTACCCTCACTGCCTTTGCAGTGATCTGCAAAGATAGGCAGGAAACAAGGATTGTGTTTCTTCYTGGCATTCTTGCAGTTTCTGTTCCTCTAAAACTGCTTTGCATTTGGGGAATGATATTTTAGGGCACACAACTCCATAAGGTAGATGAAAAATCCCAATTGTTCTTCAAATCAATTATTGAATATCTGGGAGAAACTRTGCATTGGGTAATGGAATACATTTAGCAACCTCAGAATAACTTTTTTCTGCTCTAAGGTGAAAACCCTATGTCATTAACCATTTCCACTTCCCTTCACTAGTATCGGGGATCATTATGTATTTACTTTGGTGCACATCTGCCAGACTTCAGTCTGTCAGTGATGAGTTACAGCTACTGTGAAACTCTCCATGTACTTTTAGCAAGATGATGAGTATATATCAATAAACTGGGCAGAGCCCTACCTGAAAATGTTGCAATTGTGTTCGCAAGGTGTTTGGTAACATCAGGCAGCAGTCTGTACTGGCTGCTTCTTTCCTAGGAACAGTGTCTTTGGAAACTTTTTGTTGCCTTTTGATACGCAGCTGCGCACAGGTGTGCCACTTAATTGCCATAGATTGCAAGAGAATCTTAGCATGAAGGGTCATGTAAAATAAGTAAATGTTACAAATCTTGCATTTGATAAGTTTTATGGTGATCATCTGGTCAGAGTTTCTAAGAGTTACATTGGATGTCTTGGTCATTATCATTGTCATGTAAAAAAACAAAAACCTTTGCATACAGCAAATCCAACATGTATAACATAAAAATCATTTCAATTCTTGGAGCAGGAGAGGTCTAAAGCAGTTTGACCTAAAGTGCATTTCTTTCCTTTAACCGCACTAAATCTTAGATACATCGTTGTTTTAAAGCCTTCAAATTAAACACTTCATCTTCTGTCATCTGATAACAGTACATGAAATGGATTGAAGCAGAGGTGCAGAACAGGCTGGTCTGCAACTGAGTTATGCAAACTTTTTTTTATCAAAGTACAGGACTATGACATTTCATATAAAAAAAATTTCAAAGTATATTAAGTAGATTTACTGTGGAACTGCCTGCAGTGCTGCTGCCTAACAATTCAGGTGGTATCAGTCATGCTTTTAAATCCATGGAGAAACGTCTAGAGAACATAAAAGAGATTAAACCTAAAGAAATTTTTCCTATAAACTAAAGCTTAAAAACGRAGTATCCTTTTTGACACTTTTAATGCCATTTTATAATTCCCAAGAAGTACCACTAACTTCATAGCAGAGCTTTACAAATTCTACAGACACATTGCTGTTTTCTTTCAATTTTCTGAGATTCTGATGCTCAGATTGTAACTTGGAATGACAATCCAACACCATATTTTAAAGTGGATTTTTTTGTAGTCCAAAGGGAAGGAAGATGTGAAAGGTTATGCAAGCAGTCTGAAGGAATGAGAAATGGCTTTAGCCTTTGTCATTTTGTTCTTCTTGTGCATTTGTACAATACCAAAGCAGTAGAAATGTACTTCCCATGCAAGTTTTAGATTCTTTTTAAGTGTCTAATAGAGCTTTGATATGTATAAGCAGTAATTTTTTAAAATTAAAAGTGTACCAGGTATATTATTATGCACGCAGCCCTCTCCATGTCCATGACAAGGTTATAAATGACACTTTAATTATGACGTTAGCATGCTGGTGCAACACCACTACAACTACCTTTTGTTTGTATAGAAAATTTCATCATGCTCTGTTACAAAATCACTCCTGTATTTCCTGTGACAGGCTTGATTTTTCTCACCCAGATGTATTTCAGTCTCAGCTTCATCAAACCTTGCACAACATTTGACACTGATCTTTTTCCAGAAGTTGTGGCACCGAGCCTGGTGTCTGGAACCCTTCCAGCAGCACGATCTCAACTACTGGTCTTTCCACAGAAGAGCAAACCCCCAACACAGGAGCAGAATTTCTTGTCCCACCTCATGCATCTATATCAGTGTTTAAGCTCATCACTGCGGTCAGTGGAGGCCAGTGGTTTGATTCATCTGAACCACTGTTGGTACCTGCTTCCTGTGGGAATTAATGAGATTTTTGGAACAGCTGCTGCCATGGGAGGACCCCAAGGGCTGCCTGATGCCACCAGCTTCATGGTGGTCCCTGTACCAGGCAAGCCTGGAGGCAGTTGAGGTGCTTCCTCCCATCTTTCCTGCTTCTTTGCCAAAAGCTGCAGGTTTTATAAATTTGTTTTCCTACAACACTGAAGGCGTTTATACTTGTGAGTTAAGATCAGACTGCTCATAAGCCAACCCAGCCCCGTTAGCAAACAAAGACAAAGGGGTTTCTTCCATGCTGACCCAATGCCCCTGGACTATCTGTCACAGCCCTGAAAGCTTTGTCTCCCACACAGAAAGCCTGGAAGCTCCAGGAAGGACTGGCTTCAGTTTTCACACCCTGCACCAAGATCTCCCAGGTTCCTGTGGATGGGGGTGACCACGGCATGGGCGCAGCACCCACTGCCTCTCTAGGGCTGACTTACACCTCTCATCTCTTCAGGACAGAGATGCAGAAAGCTGAGCCTGAAGGGGACAAACCACAGTATTTTTCTCTCATGTGCCTTCCTGGCTTTGCTGAATTATTGGGTTTTTGAGCTGATGCTGATATAATGGAAGGCCAGGCACTGCTGAGCAGCACATCCTGCACCAGACTTGACCAGGGTTCCTGGCTCCAGCAGATGTTCTGCTTTTCAAGGTAGTGGGAACTTTCCTGGTCATTTTCCTGCCCCCCTCTTGCCCCCATGCAAATCCCATTTGAGTTGATGTCTGGAAACAGGCCATTAGATTATGGCCAAGAACCCAGCATGCAGTCATCCAGTCTTTGACTGGTGACTGATTTCCAAAAACCAGAGTGTAGGAGAACCAACGTCTTAAGAGGAATTTTTTATTGCATTCACAAACTGGTTTGACTATTTTGTTAATGGTAGGTCAGTACTGAAAAAATCATTTGGGTACAGTTTTACTGTAACTATCTTTGACTGTCTGGACTTTTTAACTTTCTTGCATGGCCTTCCTCCTGCAAGCAGGAAGGCAGGTTGGGCCATTAATACTTAAATTTTATGCATATAAGGTTTTTGTTTAATTTTTCAGGGCATAGTTTCTTGGCATATACTCTTGCTTTCTTGGTCTCTGTGTGGCTGCATCCTCTGTAGTTAGAATAACCTTTTGTGGAAAAAAAAAAAGTAAGTTATTGACTTACAGCAAGCTAGTTTCCTACAAAAGCTATACCTTGATAAAGAAGATAACATGATAAAAACTTCAGCCATGAAATTCAGTACAGGAACAGAAACATTGCTGTCAAGAAGCGGAAAATGTGCTTATGTAACATTTATCTGCAAACAGTTACAGCTGCTGTTGATGTTAACCACCCTGAACAGTTCATGGAAGCGCTAAATAAAGAGCTATTCTCAGTAGCAGCTGTCCAAAAAAGAAGATAATTTCCTGATGCGCTGGGCTGGGTGCTGGAATAAGGGTTACTAAGGGGTTACTCTGGATTTACACCATCATTGCCAAGAATACAGTTATAGCTCGGTCTAGTTAATTGTCCTGACAAGGATGCAGAGCTGGCCTGGTTAAGTAATTAGACCTGTAAGGGAAAAGGGAGTTGTGTGGAAGGAACTATTGCGTTCAGATATAATGAGCTACTGTTGCAGTGGAGCTATCTTTTGTGGAGAGCAGCTCTGTCTATGAACAATGGTTTATTCTAACTGAAACGGGAACTTGTGTATTCAAATATTTCAGAACTATTTGGAACATTCATTTTAAAGGGCGTAGGAGTTTTAAGCAATAAAAAATACAGTAAAACATATTTTCAGACTGTTTTTCAGTCACTGATCTGAAAGTGTTTCACAACTGTAAATCACTAGAGCCTGTGTTAAGCAGGACAACTGTAAATCACTAGAGCCTGTGTTAAGCAGGAAGATTAATTTTGTCACCTCTATTTCATGTAAGCAGTAACAGAAGGGCCTGGGGCACATTTCAATTTGAAATGTCATGGCCTTGTAGGACCTGTGCCTACATGGGACACGCACTTAGACAGCAGCACTAACGATTACTCCTGGAGAAGTAGTCCAAATTTAGCCAAAGTAAGATGGAGTGGAATAGACTCAATGTATTTTGAAATGTCATAAAATATTTAGGTGAAAGGATTATGCTGTCCAGTTTTTCCTGCTTTGACTTTCTGGAAAGAGCTGCCACTAGTCTTTGGCAACCATGCCAGTATAATGATTACTCAGTAGGTACAGGACTCGCCTGTTATTTCCCATGGTGGAAGACTTCCTGCTGCAAAGCTCCCAGTCTTTTGCTACTTTGTGTCAGATACAAACCCAATGTGCACCAAGGAAAAGAGAGCCCACACCACATCCAAAGCAAAAAGCAAATCCCTCAGCCCTCTAGGAAACCTCTGGGAGATGAGTCTTCACAACGTCTGTTTCAGCCAAACTCACTGAAACTTCTTGTTGGTGCGGAGAGCTCCTGATTTAGTAGATCACAGAAAGCTTTGTAAGCTGTTAATTAAAGAATGCACTAGTTGAATGGGACTTGTGAGATTGACTCACAGTATTTTGCTTTTTTTTGCTTATGCAGCCCAACAATTTTCCCTACAAGGAAGAGATTATGTCTGTGAACCCTACGTGTCTGGTTGTGATTATCGTCCTTTTCATAAGTATCATTTTGGCTTTTAAGGTAAGTTGCATCACTGCGTATAAACTCTACTCCTGTTCATGGTGGAATGTCTCTTGCTGGGAGGTTTATCTTTAGAAGAGGTCTGGGTAACTACAGCCCAGGCAGCCTGATATCTATACAAGACAGGGTGATAGACATCGTGGRTAAAATGTGGAAAATCTCACAGACAAACACGAGAACATATAGGCCACGATGGGGAAGTGTGATGCTTGTAGGAAGAACTCATGACTTATGAATCCTCTGAAGGAGGGGATCATCCAGTGGACGAGGAAGAGCCTGTTGATACAGACTTCTTGTTTTTCTAAAGGTGTTTGGCACTGTCTCTCATCAAAGGCTTTAAAAAGCACCCTAAGATATGTAGGGAGAAGAGAAAAGGTAGACTGTAGCTAGGGAATAAGGATGAATTATGAGTCTTTCTGACATTGAGACCCATGCTGTTCAGTGCATTCATAACAGATCTGGGAAGGGGAAGGAAATCTTAACAACATTTTTTTGCAATGTCATTCAAAACAGGGAAAACAGTCAGCCAAGACATCTTTGCAGAAAAACCTCATGGAGTGAAGTGACTGAACAATGAAATGGCAGAGAAACTCAGTGGTGACAAATTTGTAGTAGTGGGCACAGAGGAAGCACACTCTTGTTTCACAAACACTGCAGTGGACACTGAAGTAAATGTGACCATCTGTAAAAGGGGTCATGTAATCCAATAGATAGACCTGTGAAAATATCAGCTTACTGCTCAAACATACTAGCTTTCTGGTCAAACAAGTAAAACAAATGCTAAGAGAGGAATAGAAAACCCAAAAATATAAATTGTGTAATTTCTTTGCCAGTTTTGATGCTCACCACCCCTGGAASCATAAATTCCCTCCTGGTGCCCTGTCTCAGAAAGGATTTTGTAGAGCAGGTAAATAAATCCAAGCAATCCCTCCTGGGAGGAACAAAATAAAGAACTGTCAGTCCAGGCAACAGAAGGACACAGGGAATGAGGATTTATTTGCTGTTATGCAAAGCTAGTGGGTGAGAGGGCTGAAGGTGGAAGGTACCAGGCTAAGGGGAGAGGTAGCATCACCCAGAGCAGCCGGAAAGGGCTCGTATGAAACCACCACATCCAGCTTGGTTGTCCAGCAAGGTCAGCCTCCACCTGCTGTGTGGGTCAGAAGTTCAAAAGGAGCTGAGAATAAGATCAGACAAATCAGTGTAGGAAAAACAACCACTTGTGGCTCCAACTAGTGCCCTGAGCACTGGATCTCTTGCAAAGTATGCTGGTATGTTTGTCCTCTTCTTGCACCCTTCTGCAAGTTTCTCATAGCACAGTGCTGCTGTTCTTGTATTTCTCCTATGGGATTTTATTTCAGAATAGTCTTGCTCTTTCTCCACAGAACCATTATGCACTAGATTGGAGAAATCCCAGAGTCACAGTGACACCAAGGATGTTGCTTCCAGACAACACATTTGACCACATACACATGGAAAGTTACTGTGGCAAACAAGGTAGATTAGGTTATTAAAGCTACTTCAAAAGTGGGGAAAAAACCCAACAGATAGGGTATATTGGAATATAATAAGGTGTTATTGGAAGCTATACTCACTTTTCTTCTGTGATTCAGCAAGTTAGCCTTCTGGCCTTATATGTTCRCAGCTGTACAGTTGATTTTATTTACACCTTTAAGAAATATGTATGAATATAATAAATACATAGATCTTTCAGGTGCCACAAGGAATGTGTTCTTTAAATTTCTCAGATGCAACCAACAGTTCATTTTTACCCYAGGTGGGTCTGGTGTTTCACTGACTATGTCAAGGAAGCTTCAAGCTTATTAAAAAAAAAGCAACTAAAATTGGAATGGCAAAAATGCTTACTACAGAGACAAGAAGCCTAAGAAATTAATAGTGTGAAAGATTCGTTTTCTTTTAAAGTGGCTAACGCATGTTTTTTCCAAGAGGATATGTGGCTCCTGTAATGCTTATTCTAGCAACATATTATCATATAAACGAGTCACAAAAAATATGACTTACACAGAAACACATGCTGAATTCCAGTTAGCATTTTGATTTGAATTTCTTATGTTTCCAGAAGAACTGCTATGCAGATTTACGGAATCTGCTCCATGAAAATAAAGCTGAACGTGCACAGATGCATCACATTTTATCACTGATAGACTTAACAGATGGTACCACATTTATATACTGAAACTGGAAAGGTACTGTGCATAAAAAAATATGCCTGAGCTTCCTCTCCCCCTGGAGTTCAACTAGAAATAGGGAGAGGAGCCAAAACATTGTGACCTAGGAAAAGCTACAGTAGGAAAAGCTGCATTCAACTGGTGGGAAGTACAAAACAGAATTACCTAATTCCTCAGAAGTATTTGGTATTACAACACTTTTGTTTTGGGTGAAGCTACATGCATAGGAAAACCCTACTGAGCAGAAACCAAGATTATGCGATATTAGATGTTGGGTTTGTGTTTTGCAGTTGGGGGGTTGTGAAAAGGGAAGCGAGACAAGAGAGGATGGTAAGAAAGCGAGCCAGCTAACCACACACAAGCAGTTGTCTTTTTAGTCCTTATGATTTATTTGGATCTGAAGCACCTAATGGGAATTTTAGGTGGTTTCACGGAGAGTACTTTTCAGAGTAGGCCAAAATGTGTTACTCCATTCACTGTCTTTGTCTAGAAACTGACCTGGAGTTGCATACCATGAAACAGAGGTGTTTCCTCTCTGGCTGAGGAAGGACATCCAGCAGCACAAATGTACTTATGTACATGTACACAGGACTTCAAATGGCATATAGCCAACACAGTGCCTTTTGAATGGCRTCCTCCTCTGCAGCTGGTTTGGAGAAGAGGGCCATGGTTTCCTCTGGCCAGCCCCAGCTGCTGAGATAGAACAATTGAGGCTTCAACCGCCCCACCATGAGGAAGCTTCTTAGGCCCAAATGAGCTCAGATGAGCACAAACACAGGCAGGTTAAACCTTTCCCCCAGGCTGCCCTGAGCACTCTGCAGCTTCAGAGTATGGGCTCTTCTATTCTTCTTTGGCATTTCTCTTTCTGAAAAGTAAGTAGGAAGAGGTAGCTGCCAGTGGGGCAGCCAAAAGGTATTCCAGTTCAGTGAGACTGGCTGGTCTCCAGCAAATTGAATATTAGCCCTGTTCTCCATAATATGTCTATAAGCTGCATGTGCAAGGTTTTGAGCCTGGAGATGAGACCACTCTGCATGTCTTGGTGTCCTCAGCAGATGGGAAAGGGTTATATAGAATGAAGTTCTGCGCTCATCCTGAGAGATTTGGTATCTCAGCCTAGGGGGATGCCTCCTGGCAGGGAGAGCTCTGACCTGCAACACATCATCCCAGTCTGCTACCTTCCTGCAACAGTTGGGACCTGCAGGGGTGRTGGACCAGCAGTTGGGACCATGAACACAGCCCCAACAGCCAAGGTTTGATTCGCACTCCCAGGAATGGCCAACACATAGCCATGAGGTTGCCACCTGTTCCACAAAAGCCTAGGATAGGTCCCAGCACTGGGCTTGCTGATGACAGGGTACTTAAGGGAGAAGCATCTCTAAATCAGGGATCAATTGCTTTAAATTGCATACCCTAGGATGTGTGACTGTGCGCCAACAGGTGATGTCCTGGCCCCTATATGGTGCCATTTAAAATGTTGCAGGCCAGTGGTTTGGTTTGATGTCATTAATTCTTTCCAATCACAGCATTTCTTTGCAGTTCTAAGCAGTTGTTCTTGCACAGCCTTTTTATACTCACAAGATGCACATTTTAGTGTGCTTAGAAAATTGATTTTATTGCAGATTTTATCAGCACAGCAACCCATTGTTTCTCCTTCTGTAACACCAACATGGGAAATACATGTGGTCAGCTGGTTTGCCGTTAGCATCCCTCTGAAATCTTCATATAAATTTCAGTTTGTGTAGAAATCTTTATCTCATTTTCACCAGTTACTGAAGTCCATCSCAGCTCTGTAAATAGAAAATTCAAAGCAGCTGTGGA
The DNA here is from genome assembly GCA_018881555.1 of Amblyornis subalaris. Classification (NCBI taxonomy): domain Eukaryota; kingdom Metazoa; phylum Chordata; class Aves; order Passeriformes; family Ptilonorhynchidae; genus Amblyornis; species Amblyornis subalaris. The sequence continues at coordinate 4,613,229 of JACAXG010000029.1, read as the reverse complement.
GTCAAATGGGATTCAGTGCAGGCAGCTACTAACCCGAGGGGGCTGTCTTGGGTCTGTGGCCTTCACCCTGCTCTTGCTGCCAGCAAGGGGTTACCCAGAGGGCTGCTGTGACCCAGATCAGCACAGACTTTGCTTTGCTGTGTTACAAGAAGCAGCACGACACAACAACCTCTAATTTCCACAAAGATGCTGGTCAGTCATCTGGTCAGGCATATGCCTGATGAGCACAAGTCTGCAGTACATTACTGTTGTTATGCAGCTTAACAAGTGCATCTGCAACTGCAACAGTGAGAGGCAGGGTTACAAAGTTTTGTGGATTTCAGTTCCTTAGGGACTCAAGCAATTTCCCACCATCAAAGGGGAAGACTGAAAGCTGGTTAGAAGTAGGCGCAGTGCCTGTTTCTACATTCAGCCCTTCTTACACGCCCGTCCTTTCTCGTGGTGATTGCTTGGGGCTGCCTCACCCAAAAGGTGTCTGTCACCAGCCTGTGCCATGATATGCAGGAGATCCACTAAGGGTGGATTAGGCTGAGGGACTTTTATGTAGGGCCAATTTCAAATGTGAACATTGGTCTCCTGAGATAAAAATCAATATGTTTATATACTGTGTGTCCAGCCACACATTTTAAAGCAGTATTTGAAACCTCAGCCAAGTCTTTCAGGAAAGAAAGTTGGTAACTGAATCAGGAACCCAATTTAATGGTGAAGCAGTAGAAGACAATTATTAGGAACAAGCTTAAATAAAGTTACAGGTTGAGGAAAACAAGTTTCTGTGACTCATGATTTGCAGGCCAGCAGCACATGTCCAAAGCACTTGGACAAGGACGTGCTCCGAGCTGCTGCCACTCTCCGCTGTATGTGGGTCAGTGTCTCAGGGCCAATTACTTGGTGTGTGCTGGCTGATGACCTCTTTAATTCAGCAGACCTCACTCACTGAGAAACAGCCCGTGCATGCAGGAGCAGGGCTGATTAGAGCTAGGATTCAGAGCTGGGAGAGCTGTAGGGGTTCATTGTGGGGTTAAGTGTGTTTTATTTACCACATGTAATGGAATGGGAGTATTCAAAAATAAGTCTCCCACTAGCTTCTCCCAGATAGGATTGTATTATCCAAAACAGGGCTTCCGTCACTTTGGATTTTGACAGAAGGAGTATAGAAATAGTTTTGCAAATAGGTAGGCTAAATGTAAAGGATTTCTTATAAAGAMAGGCTGTGTCCCCACAGAAGTGTATTATATTCAGTCTCTGTTCTGTATTGGCTCTTACGCCTTTTCTAGCCCATAGTGTCTGAGCATTGAAAGCTACTGAACTACTTAYTACCTTTAAAACTAACAATGAGATTTTAGTCCGTTCTGGAAAAGATGCACTTCTGCATGTATGTGTCTTTACTTGTTTCAGTAGCCTGGGCCAGGTTTGCACAGCCCACAGCTTGGAATGTAGAGCTTGTCTAATCTTACCTTGGCACTTAGCTCACTCCAGAAGCCTTTTGCTCTCCCCATTTGATGGTCGAAAGTATTGTCGAAGTCTGCATCACCTCTAAGTCATCCAGAGTCTGTAAGATGCTGCAAAAAAAGAGGAAGCAAATTCACCAGATTTTAGCCAGCTCAGCCCTGGTGGAAAAAACTGTTCCTGATCTACAAGCAAGCCATCAGTGAGTCATGTGGCATCCTGAAAAACACACCTCATGTGTGTCAGCTCTGAAAACAGAGGAAGCACAAGGCAGCTCAAAGGGATAAGAGGCTTTTGGAAGGTCATCAGTGCAAGTGAGTCACAAATACATGACTCACTCAGTGGGACACACATGCAAATTCAGTGCTGGCAGTTTAATCTGCACATGTTAGRTTTGTGGAAGAATTGCTGTGCAGACCTACTAAGTAAAAATACAAGTTGGGCACGATCAAAACACAAAGTTCTCCTCATCTGCATCACGTATGATAACATGGGAAGCAGAAAGCTCCAGGGGGARCTACTTCAGTCCTGTCAGCCATGTTACCGACATCGTGCGGATCTGACTCCTGCACATCTTCCAGGCTTTTATCTTCCTTCCAGTCACTTTGCTCATCTCTGCTGCCCAAACTGAAATCTCTCCTGCTCGTGAAAGAGATGATGGCTGTGAGCACTTTGCCCAACCAGTTAAAAAAGTGGAGACAACTAGTTCTTTGCCAGGCAGCTGCACTACCCAAGCTCCAAGAACAAAAGGAGTGAAGTTTATGATCTTGCAGTAGGTTTATTGCTGCTATTACAGGGTTTTTTGCTTTACACTGAAAAAAAAAGTATTTGTAATAATGTTTAAAAGGTCAGAAACAACTTCAGATGTCAATAAAAACTTTTACTTTGGCAATTTTCTCTAATCAGGCAAAAATAGCAAGACCCCAGACCATTCCAGTGGGGATACATTGGATATGGGATACGGGATACATTGATTTATGTCAGATGGAGTGAAACAGAGTGTTGAAACAATGCAGGTGATATATAGGATCATCACATAGCCATTGTCCAGGCTTTCCACTCACAGGACAAGGAAGGTTTCCTGTAATTTGCTTGATGATTCTTCAGTCCCCAGCACACTTGAGCTTTTTTTGCTGGGGTTTGCTTCCACTTTCTAGTACTACTAAAACCTAGTTGACAATATTTAAACATCCTTACCATGGAGTAATCCAAAACCGGTTTCTGTTGTGCGTTTACTTTTTGTTGCTGTCCCTGAGACATTCTACATCTGTAGCAGCTTCGTGGGCTTTTTGGTCACAGTCTAACCTGTACCTTCATTATATGTTGTAAAACTCTCCTCTGCTGGTATGTAATATCCCATGCACAGTAACGAGATGTCTGACTGAACTCACCTTTCTGTCTCTAGAGAAGTGTAAGAAAGAAAGCATATGTGACCTGCTCATTTAAATAAAATGGAGGTTATATCCACAAAATTATGGTACTTTAGTCGTATTCAGGCACAAATAAACTGTTTCTTTTCAAAACAGTTAGTCTGCATTAAGAATGCTGTAATATTAAATATCTGGAATAGCAGATGTGATTCAGATAGGTCTAGATTGCAGTATCTCTGACTAGATGGAGCAGCTTGTAGTGCAACACAATTATCCACAATCACAGAACCATATTCTGTCGGTTTGGGTTGGAAGAGAATTTAAAGTCATCTAGTCTAACCACCCTTGCCATGAGCAGAGACAGCCCCATCCAGGCTGGCCTTGAACGTTTCCAGGGATGGATCATCCGCAATTTCTCTGGGCAACATGTTCAAGTGTCTCACCGACCTCACTGTAAAAACTTTCTTCCTTGTGTCCTGTCTAAATCTATCCTCTTTAAGGCTTAAACCATTGCCCCTTGTCCTATCACTACAGGCCTTGGTAAACTGTCTCTCACCATCTTCCTTATAAGCCCCCTTTATATATTGAAAGCCACAGTAAAGTCTCCCCAGAGCCTTCTCTTCTCAAGACTAAAGAACCCCAATTCTATCAGTATGAAGAACGGTGTTGGATTACCCACAGAGCCCCCACACATTCTCACAGTCACTGCAACCAGGGAAGTGACTGTCCTGTGCTTCTATCATGCTGATATTCATATTTATAAAGAATGGAAATGCTCTAACAGAAAAATGCCTATGGTTTATTTTCTGCACAGAATAATAAATCCCTTTTCTTTGCAGGGTTACTTGATAAGCTGCGTGTGGAACTGCTACCGATACATTAATGGCAGAAACAACTCAGATGTGTTGGTGTACATTACCACCAATGACACTGCGGTAAGGATGTTAGATTGCAAACATTTGTCCAATATTATGCATTTAAAGGCTTTATTTTATATTAATTTCTTACTCTTTAGTTAACCACCTTAATTCCTTTGAGAGTCGTCATCTGCTRGTTATGTTTGGACTTGACCCGCTGTGAAATTTATCTATAGAAACTGATTTAGGATGCTCAGCATCTGGTGTAGTGCTTTACAAACTCACAGAGAGGAGCTAAAAGGCAACAAAAGTTCAGTGATTTGTTTCCCAGTGCATAATGTGGTTGGTATGGTGAAGAGACAGAATGAAACAAAGATCAGTGTGAAAGAAACTAATAAACAGATTTTAACGTCAAAGAATGGAAGGCACTACTTTATAGTAGTTTAGTGCTGACATGCTTATGTGCAGGACATGACTGCTAAGCAATGTCTTGCTTTTTGCAGAAGGCACTGAAGGAATACAGGAAGAAAGAGTGTCTGGAAAAGAGCCAGTTCCTGTTTGCAGTGGTATTGCCRTGGAGCCACTCAGTCCCACCCAACCTACACACTGAGGGCACTGCGCCAGATCAGCCCCTGGGGTGACCCACTGGCTTATGTAACAAGGGTCTTTACACCATTTGCCTAACAGAATGAGAGCAGCATGAACTTGGTCCTTTGGATCATCTGGGTAAAATCCCAAGATTGCCTTCCTCAGGTTTTCCTAATTGTGGGTGGTGTCCACATGCTGAGGTATTAGACTGTCAACTATAAACCTTTGGAATGAGTGATTCCTGTGCAGCCGCAAGGGCTCAAAAACTATCACTACTTTTACATGAAAGACTTAACTCTTGCATAGTTATTTGTCTTCTATACCTGAATCTCTAGGAAGAACATAAGAAGTTTTACTGAGTGTGGTCGCAGCTGGCAACCAGGATATTTAAGTATAAAAATATGGGTTTATTGAAAGCTAAGAAGTATTACTATTTTCTTCACTGGAATCTACTTTGAGTAAAACCAGGAGTTTTATGTGAAATAATTTTGATAGCTCTTTTGTTCAGCCTGTAGGTAGTTGTAACTCAGCTTCAAACATTGTTAACTACAACCTGCAGAACCAGCAAGCTCAGTAGTGGGAGAGTGTTAGCTGGATTATCTGGGAAATTAAACTTTTTTAAAGTTACATTAAAACCACCTGCTTCAYTGCTGCCTTCATAAAGCAAAAGACTGTTTTTTAGAGATGCTTGGCTACCAAAACCCTTCTCAGTACTTTTRTATTTAGTAATTACCAAATGTTTCTATGAGAAAAGGAAGCCCTTTTATCCTATTCACAGATAACGTTGTTGGACTGAGCCGTTGATTTAACTTTGCTTATCTTGATCTTACAAGACATCTAAAGCAGAAGCAGGTTTTGAGAAGGGTTGTGCATTCCTCGCTAGTGCTCTGACCATTGGACTCATCTTCCTTCCCCAGTATTTACACTTCCTTAATTTGAACAAGGTGAGAATCTGTTCCTTTCAGGTGTGATGCATCTTTCTAAGGAAGTTCAATAAGATAACATTAAATCAGAAAGAGCTGCTTGGGAATTTATCACCTAACCAAAAAAAATCACCCAAAAATTCCTGTGTGTGAGTACAGAAAGGCTTGGGAGCAATGCTGCTGGGGAAGGTTTTCTCAGGCCCAGACAGAGAGGCAAGAGGACATTCATTAAGAGCCTAGGTTTTGCATTATTTATTTGGGGTGAAGGCAAGTTTCATTCAGACCCATGTCTGACTGCTTCTTTCTAGTCAGGATGAGCACCTTCACCCTTAGGTGACACAGTCCAGATCCATCTCTTGCACATCCTTCCCTGACAAGCTCCGTGGGCACCCACCAGCACAGTGCACTTGGTGATGTGATGGAGGAGCTCATGTGCTCCTGAGCAGCCTTGTTCTTTCTTCTGCTCTTTGCTGAGCTTCAGAAGGAACAACAGTATGTGGGCTTAAATCCTCATCATTCTCCCCTGTGAGTCAGAAGATAGTTCTTCCCTCCCTTCACCCCCTGAAATCATGGACTCTACAAGATTATTTCTTTTTGTATGTCTGCATTGTGAAACATAAACAACCCCTCTCCACATGACTGTAAAAAAGTAGGCTCAACACAGTTGGTTAAAAATGGTTTCAAAATGAATCATGGAAGAATAGGGCTTTGAAAGCTGAGTGCTGAGGATGTGTGAGAGTTTAGAACTCTTGAGAAAACCTTATGAAATTTTGAAATGCTGTGATCCAGTCTGTTGAATTGTATAGTATTCTGCCAACATTCAAGTGTACTTTTGTATTAAAATGATGTTTTTTCATTTTTATGAATGCTGGAAAACTCAGCTGGGCTCTTTCATATGAATATGCCTTTAAATCATAAACTACAAGTTTCTTAAAAAATATGAGTCAATCTCTGCCCTCTTTTTTGAAATAAATGTGTCATTTTTAGAATCAAACCTGCTAACTGAATTCCAGCAGAGCTGCAGGTCATACCTGCAGGGTATGTCCTTGTCTTCAGGGCTGTTTTTTGATATATACTTATCATCAGCATTAGCTAGAAGAATCTGTACAAATGGAAGTAAAAATCTAAGCTTAAATATGAGACTGGGCATAATTCCTACATTTTAGAGTAAAACTTTAAAATATTGTGGAATGATAGAATCGCAGAGTGGTTTGAGTTGGAATGGACCTTCAATATCATTGAGTTCCAACCCTCCTGCCATGGGCAGGGACACCTCCCACTAGACCAGGCTGCTCAAAGCCTCATCCAGCCTGGCCTTGAACACTTCCAGGAATGGGCTATTCACAGCTTCTCTGGGCAATCTGTGCCAGTGTCTCACCACCCTCACAGTAAAAAATTTCTTCCTAATATCTAATCTAAACCTACTCTCAGTTTAGAGCTGTTCCCGCTTGTCCTATCACTATATGCTCTTGTGAAAAGTCCCACTCCAGGTTTCATGTGGACCCACTTTAGATACTGGAAGGTGCTGTAAGGTCTCCCATGAGCCTTCTCTTCTCCATCTTTGTGGCCCTACTCTGGACTTGCTCCAACAGGTCCACATCCTACCTACGTTGAGGCCCCCAGAGCTGGATGCTTTCTTGTTTATAGAAGGATTTTGTCTTAAAATCCAGCATTCCCTGTAGTCTGAATTGCTTTCTGCTACCTATTTGCTCTGTTGTTCCCAGCACAGAAATTTCCAGTCAGTTCCCCTGGTCAAACTGGTTTTTATAAATAATGCTCATAGATCTGAACTGTAACTAACCTTTTATCAGCTACCAGATAATCTGATTTTTGTCACTCAGCGAAAGTGGTTTAAGCCATCCTTTTTGCAAGTGTGCCATCTGGAACAAACATGCCTCCTCCCATTGCAGGCTGTGAACAGGGTATTCCTGCTGCCTCTTTTAGGTGAGATCCTCCTTCTGTGACCTTTGATCAAAGTTTGACACCACATGAGCATGGTTGGCTCCATGTACAGACTGTGTTATTGCATGGGGGACCAGCTGGTGCTGGACAGGGGAATGGCCTTGGACCCCAGGTGGGGAGAAGACATGACCCTCTTATGCTCCCGAGGACCTGAGAATCCAGCTGTGTACATTAGTCACAGCAGAGTCTCTTGGGAATATGGATCTCCCTCCTCTAAGTGTTTTTCCGATACTTCTGTCCCCTCAGTTTCTGGAGGTGCCTGTAGGAGGTTTTGGCATGGCAGTAAGGTGGCTCCCCTACAGTGCACCATAGTAACCTGAGGATTGTTTTCTCCTCTTTCCCAATCTGGGATTGCTTTTTCCTGCCAACTTCTGAAACACACCGTGGATGAACATTAATTTTCCACACCAATTTAAACTGTCACAGCAGTACCATGGAAATGTTCATCCAATGTGGAAAAATTGCCAGTGTACAGGTGCAGAAGATAACCCAAAGTTAGACATTTGTTCTCCAGAGCAGTAGCAGCTCTGTTGTGCGCTTGGACAGCCAGGGGATTTCAGTCTGTTTATTTTTAACTCTCACTGAAGCCAATCAATGGAAGTTTCATCTCCGGTCATTCTGCCAGTGGGGATAAAATGTAAAGCTGTAAATCTCTCTTCAAAGTGGGATTTAGATCTTTATGTACGTTATAAAATTGCTTCAATAGATTTTATCTAACCTATACTTATCCACAATGGTTAATAAGTTACTTTTTTTTTTAAATGCACATATATTCCCTCTGTGGACACGACCTCAACTAAATAGCCTGTAATTAATTGGTCAACACTTTTGTTTGCTTTCCCTTTCTCAAAGCAATAGGAGGCCTATTTGAGAAGTGCAGAGTTAGATCTTTCATTCCTGCTGGATGATTTCTCTGAGCAGAGGAAGAATATTCTTTGGTAAAGTTGGAAGAGCCATTCTTTGTATTATTGTGTTATTAATTTGGTGGTTAATTTGGCTATGGACTGAGGGAAGGACCCTTAGACTCACGCCAGTTAAAAAGACTGAAGCGTGAGATCGATCACAGAGACAGATAAACCATAGACATGAGTTCTTATTTCTGATAGGTGCTTTGGAACCTGTGGTTTCCAGCTACTGGGCCAGATTTGGGATGGTACCTGTCAGAGTAGAAGACAACTTGGAGAAAAACTCTGCTTTAAAGATATTTTCCATAAAAATCATACAGACTTGTCAATGTTCAGCAGGTATCTGGTCTTGTGTGGCAGTTCGTGTGCATAACTTTGTTACTGGGCCACTAGATCACAAACATCTTTTTGCAGTGAATAGTAACCAGGGAAATACTTTAAAATGAGCCAACACCACAAATTAATATCTCTGGCGTGACTCACTCTCTGAGTCCTTTCAGGGCCTCCAACAGAGTCCAGGCAGAGGACCCCTGACCTTCCTTAGTGGAAACTGTCTGATAAAACCTGCCAGAGGAAAAGCATGTAAAACGAGATAGAGAAGAGGAAGAAGAATCAGGAGCAAGAAATAAAGGATATAAGTAGAACTACCCAGTGCAATAAGTAAAGGGGATGATTAGTTAGTAACCACATGCAATAGTCTACATGAGACCTAGATGTGGAGCTGGAGCTCTTTTTCTTCAGAATTGCACATTATAAGCATAAAAATACAAGCAACATTTTTAATGTGAGAATCTTCAAAGGGCTCAAGATCCACATGGATGCCACCATTCACATCTTGGTAGTATGCATGTGCAGCATGTGCAGTTCTTCCTTTTCTGTTTGATTCTGAGTTGCAGAAAAGTATCATGATGGTCTGCATCTGCYAACAAACAGCTATTCAGCTGCTCCAGCATTTCATATTCTACTTGCAGTGAAGTCCCATCCCTTGTCATTGGCCTTTAATTTCAGCAGAGATATTGTTCCCTCTTATTTCTTTTTTTTTTTTAACTTTCCATCTTATCATCTATACTCAGCACTTCCGCTTTTTCCCTGTTTATGGAATTTTTTTTTTCTTAGAATCTGGCATTCCCTGTGGTCTGAATTGCTTCATGCTGCCTGTTTGCTCTGTTGCTTAGTGCTCTTGGCTAATCACATTTCTTGTTTTAGGTGTCACCTATTATTAGATAGCTGCTGTCAAAAGCCAGCTGTACTGTTTGGAACAGGCTATTAACAGTGTCAATTTGGGGCAAATACCCTCTTAAGTTTCAAAATAAGATTTCCAAAGCATTTTCGCTTATCATGACAGTCATTAAATTTACCTGTGAGTTAAATCACAAGATGAAAATATACATGTTTATCTATTTTTGTCAGTAGATTTTTATTTTAAACACAAAATCTGTAATTATTTTCAGCTCACATACTGGAATTTTTCTAGTACATGACAATTCATGAGATTTGCAAAATTGACAAATCTGTTCTCAGTGCTCATAATTAGATTTAAAAGTAGACATGAAATGGGGATATTTTGTAATTTAAATCTTCCAGATCTTTTTGGATTCACTAATTGGGTGTGTTGCAATATAGGAAAAAAACAGTGTTTATAAATTTGCAGTGCTTCTTTCTTTAGTACTTTTTATCCTAACAGGATTGATTCATTACCATCTGACAGCTGCTGCTTTTTGGGCTTCAAAACACAAGTCAAAGTCTTCGGTATATTTCCAAGGATAGGTATCAGTGCCGCAACAGTCAGTGACAATTTAAATCACTGTTGCCAAGGATATATGGATGTTGAGCTGAGCTGTGTGTGAATTTCCCAGGTCAGCTCAAGTCATAGTTACACTGTGCAACAAGGGACGGGGGAGGTGAGAATTCGCTCAGGCAGGTGTTGCTCAAACAGGGAAAGGCAGCAGGGTGTGAGAGGCAGGGTCCCAGCAGTAATGAGCCACGCGGGGGCTTTATAGCCATAGAGCTGGCCTGCGCAGGAGCCCTGCCCTGCTGCAGAGCTGCTCCCCCAGGGGTGGTCCTGCTTCAGCTCCAGCACTACCTCATCTGGTTTCTCCTCATCATATCCCCTTACACAGCACAGCCCTGGACTTTGCCAAGCAGAAGAGGAGCTCCTCACACATCTCAGTCCCTCCCGCCCCAAGCCTCTCTGACGAAGCTTTCCCAACCCTACAAACCACGCAGATGCTGAAGAACCATCAGCCCTGGGCTGGGTGGGTGGGAGCAGTGACAGCTGGTGGCTCAGCGGGTGGCCGTGTTCTCTCAGAGATTGCCTGGAGGCCACGCTCGGCTCCCCACCACGGAGGAGCACCCAGCTGCCCGTGTTTGGCTGAGTGTCAAATGGTCAAAAAGCCTGTCCTGTGGTTGTTAATGGCTTCAGTTAACTTACGGACTTTCAGTCTGATTTCAATTCACTTCAGTGCTCCCTTAGAGCAATTGCGCTCTTCCCAAGCATCCCTCGGGACTCTTTATGGACACAGGACTGCCCGCTGCGGTCGGTTCCAAACTGCACAGCACTTGTGGTTTTGGTCCTCTGTCTTACGAGCAGTGAGGAAAGCAAGGTCTGCTTTAAATTGACTCTGGGACACACACCCAACTTCAGAAAGAACGAGGCTGAGTGGGTATTCATCTGCCAAATCTAGAAGATGTGCAAAAGTTTGCAGGAGTTTCTGGCTGACAGGTGCTTTACACTTGTGATTTACTAACATTARTAGATTTTTTAATAAATACAGACAGAAGCCTTTCCAGCAGTATCTGTAATGTAAGCATGGCTGTGATAGCCACACACTTGGGAGATAACAAGAGTGTCCTGTTGAACAGGGAGCCCTGTTAAACAATTTGCTGTGCCATGTGAGCTATACCCAGGTTTCTCTCTTGTTACCTCTTGAGTGGAATACACGGTGTAATCGTAAAAGGAGATAAGGTTAGAAAGAGATGCAGTTTAGTAATGAAAAAGTCCTTTGAAAGAGTAGTTTCTCACAATTTTCTGCACTCAAGACAACATACCAACCATTTGTTATACAGAGGAAAAGTATACTTCAGTGTCTTCAGTGCTGATGACCTGCAGACGAATACACCTTGAGAAAGCATGTGCTCATCCAGAAAATGCTCATTTTGAAAAAAAAAAAGGAAAAATTTAAAAAATAACTGTGTTCTACCTGTACAAAATCATGATGTACAACTAGAGATGCAGACTCAGTATGAGGCTGACCAAGGTGTAGGAAAGACTTCTGTGGCCTGAGGTGGACTGTTGCTCCATGCCTCTGAATGGAGAGAGTAATTACACCATTATTCTGGATGACTTTTATAAAGTTGCACATGGTGGAAAAAAAAAATAGCTTCCTGAATTCAATTTTCTTCCCACACAAGGGTAATCACAATCTGTCCCTAAATATTGTTGTGTTCTAGAAATATATACATTTATTCATCTATCTGAAGTGCTGAAAACATTGTGCTGCTTCATTACAGAATTGCATAAACTCATGTAAAGTTTCCTAAATAATGTCTTGGGGAGCTGGTGGCTTGGAATAAACAAACAGTTTTGCCAAAGAAAAACAAGTCATACCAGCTCTAACTTTGCACTGATGATTTTGCAGCATTGAGCTCTTCTTCTTTGCTGAATGAGGTTATAAATTATCTCTGAGCTATTCTGCTTCCAGTTACTCCATCTGTAATCGTTCTGGTGTGGTTTCTAAAGGAAATGCATACATATAAACATGAAAATACTTCCTGTCCACGTTGAGAGGAAGATTTCTTGGGATTTATTTGACAGACAACATATAATGAAATCCTTAAATAGTAATTAACTAGCACACGTTTGGACAGATTTTTTCAAGCAGAAGCATCCAAATGAAACCACAGAACAGCATCTGTGCATAAAGCAAAGTCAAATATTTCTCGTTTCATATTAAATATGATTTGGCTCAGATATGAAGCTTTGGTTTTGGCCCTATACCCAGGGCTTTTTTTGTCTGTGGACAAAGAAGGAAGAAGAAGAAAAAGATGGGATCATTTGTTTTTTAGACATTGTTCTGTTACTTCCTCAGAAACAGTTGCTTTGACTGGACTCATTTGACCAGAGCATCCATTTATATTGTAACAAACACCTCGGAAGCAGATCTTTATAAGCATTTACTTGTAAGAATTGCTTCTAAAGAGCAGTTGATCTCATCTGGAAGATCACCTAAGCCAGGTCAGGTGGGTGAAAGTGCCTGCCACTCTCCTGAGCATGAATGTAGGTCAGCTGTCTCCCCAGCACCTTCCACATACCTGGTCTTGGAGCTCTCTTCAGCCTGGATCCAAAACTGTCAAGTGGGTTTCTTAGTATGAAGAAAGTAAGTGGGAACTGCACTGCAGGGGAGCGAGGATCCTTACTGAGATGAACGAGGGCAGAACAAGAGAGAACATAATAGAGGTCTTTAAAGTCATGAGTGGCAAAGGAGGTAAAGGAGGAACRACTGCTCACTGAGTTATCAAAAGAGCCATGGGACACTCAATGAAATAGCTACTGTGAGGTTTCATAGCAAACCAAAGGTATTTCTTTATGTAACACTTAGATGAGCTTTGGGACTGCTTGCCACAGGACACTGCGGTGCTAGACGTTGGCATGGATTCAAATACAGGCTAGAAAAATCAGTGGAGGAAAAATTCCTGTAATGACCAGTAGTCCAGCAAGTCCTTGACATTCAAATTTCTGACAGTTCAGAGAATACTTTGGGCAAGTTGTAACTATATATGCTTGCACTGCTCTTTCTTAATTTCTTTCATTGTTCTGTCTTGCACTTCTGTTTCTTTATCATCCATCACTAATTACTGTGATCTGGATGGACCTTTTAACTTATTCAGATCTGTCCATACATGCAAATGCTTAACTGCAGCATGATGAAAGCTAATCCCTACTTCTGTCTCCAGTTCTTGTCTTGTATGCAACATCTGACTGCATCTCACCACAGAATTATTATTATTCCTGTTTCTTCACTACTGGAAAAAAGCTCCTCTTCTCCTGAAGGCTGTCASCTTTTTCACACAGTCAGTGTAAAATGTGAATTCATGTTAAGGGATTAAATAGAAAACTGAATTCTCAGTGGATTTAGTTTTAATACTTCTTGTTTCTCCCACTGATGAGTCCTGCATGCAGTTTTGGGCACCACAATATATGAAAGACATAAAGCTATTAGAGAGTGTCCAAAGGAGGGCCACGAGGATGGTGAAGGGCCTTGACGGGAAGCTGTATGAGGAGTGGCTGAGGTCACTTGGTCTGTTCAGCCTGGAGACGAGGAGACTGAAGGAGGACCTCGTAGTGGTCTACAACTTGCTCACAAGGAGAAGTGTAATGGCAGACACTGATCTCTTCTCTCTGGTGACCAGTGGGAATGGCCTGAAGTTGTGTTAGGAGAGGTTTAGTTTGGATATTAGGAAAAGGTTCTTCACACAGAGGGTGGTTGGGCACTGGAACGGGCTCCCCAGGGAAGAGGTCACAGCAACAAACCTGGCAGAGTTCAAGAAGTGTTTGGACAATGCTCTCAGGCACGTGGTGTGACTCTTGGGGATGGTCCTGTGCAGGGCCCAGAATTGGTCTTCGATGATCCTTTTGGGTCCCTTCCAACTCAGGATATTCTATGATTTTGTGAACTCTTGGGAACTCATTGTAGGAAAAAAACCCACATTTTTTCAGACACTCTTGATAAATGCTACTTCTTTTCTCGCTACCCAGAGAAACATTAAAAACTTCTGAAGGTCGGCCTCAATAAAATCAGTGTATTTAGTAGCTTCCGGTAAATTTCGTACAGGAAATAAAACAAGTGCTACATTAATAGGCTTATTTCCTTTCAAATAAAATACAAAATTGATTATATAATTAGTGATATTTACATATAGTCCAGAGTTCATTGTCACATGAACTACTAAAGGAAATGGCTGTCGCTTTGTGGCTCAAGTCTCCAATACAGAGCTTGAATTGAGAAGATCTGGATTTCAGAAATTTTTAAGCAGAAAATACACCCTAATTTTACATTTTCCTATGTAATCTCAGACTGCTCAGAAGAAAACCGCACTGTCAAACTTGACAGGAAAACGTTGCAAAGATAGAATTAKTCTAAGCCTTTCCTGCCTACAGAGTCAAGCAATCAGCTGGCTATAGCTGTGTATGCACACAGACTTCTTCTGTTTTGCCCAGGTGATCTTCATAACATCTGTCTAGTCAAGAACTCAACAATACGTTTGGGACTGTCTTGAATGGGACAGGTGGTCTCGGTGGCAGCCTTCCCTCTAGAGCTGTTTGTAGGCTGGCTGCTGCTTCACTGCAGCTGAACATGCTCTAGGTTGCAATTAATGGCTCCTCAAAGCACTGCAGCTGTGGGAGGAAATTCCACTCCTCTTGGCTGGGTGAATGACAGGACAGCAGGGAAATAAACATGAAATTAGTAAATGTGATTGCATACCATTAAACCCTCTCCAAACCACACAATGGTGTCACATTGATGCAGGTCGGTTGTTGGTCACAGCTGGAGGCACTGAGGTGAAATGAACCCTGAGTAGAGGACTGGTGCAATTAGGCATGTGCTGCTTAAAACCTCTTCTTCCAGTTCAGTTGTCTCTGAACTTGATGCACCAGCCTTGTGCTATATTGAGAAGAAAATGTATCCTGAATTAGGAAAGGCATATGGTATTTCAGCACTGTATTCAGCACTGGCTCTAGCGTATTTTTCCCATCTGCCTAACACTATTCACCTTGTAGTTACTTTCCCTCCTCTTTTTAGTAAACAGAGGATATGACCTGAGCCCACTGACACTTCGTATTTGAGCTGTGTGGAAGAAAAGGCTCCTTTTGCCCTCTCTCCTTTTCCTCTCCACATACTCACATGGAGGGTTTGGTTTTCTAAGGATTTGGGTTTCTAAACTGTAAAGGTCACTTCAGCAGGAGAATGATGTGCAGTACATACAGAGGTGTGGTGAAGAGCTTGGGATAAACATTTCCAGGCATAGGCTGAAATTTCTGCAAATACATATTTAATTTGTAAATATTTTCACAATTTAGTGCCTGTCTCATACAGTCATATGCAAGTGTCATCCAAGAGAGTTGTAACTCTGTCTTGATGTTTCCAACATCGTTTAAGAAGTTTCAAATAGGCTGTTTTACAAATGTGAGATCCTCCTAAGGCAAACAATTTGTCAGAATTCCAAAGGGTAGCAACAGGACTGGGATTAAATTGCAGTAGTAATGCCCTAATTCCACACATCTATTTATTATCACCTGTCCCTGTCACCTGTGTGATGTAACCTGAAGTCCTTCAGTGTAAAGCGATGGTGTTTTTACTGAAAAGCTGAAGTTTGAGAAAACATCCTGAATGCTCACTGTCACCATCAGTAGTTATCATAGACATTTTTAATCTATAGCTTTTTTGGCATTTCAGTCCTAGAAGGTATTGGATAGAAGTATATTAGAGTTGTGTTTGTTTCTAACAAGATGTCAGCGAGGTTTTTTGTCATGGGAACTCACAAATGTTTCATGCAGCAGCCAAACAAAATGCTGTTCAAACTCAAAGCTGTTGTGTGGCAACTGTACCATTCTACCCAGTGAAGAATACAAATAGCTGTTGGAAAAAGTGATCCAAAGCTCTCTGGAGACACAGAAAGATTTCTATTGAGTTCAGTGAGTTTTGGGTGAGAATGCAGAAATAATCAATTCATCAAATATTTCCGTTTACTCATTCAAAACCAAGCACATTTTCTCCTTTAGAAGGAGATCTAAGAGCTTAAGTTCAAACAGGAATCACTGCAGCAATATGAGAAAACTTGTACATATGCTGAAGAAAGAAAATTTTCTCCTGGAAGTTGAAGTAAATGTGGAATCAGCTGCAAAGATATGGAGTGATGATTTTATGATGAGTGATGATTATATGGAGTGATGAAATTATGCAATATGCCCCCCAAAACAAGCAAACAAAGAAACAAACAACACACTGTTGGGACAAGATTAATTACAAACTGTTTGAATATACTAGTATTTGCCTGTGTTTCCTCTTAGACATATTTCTAAGCAATTCCTTTAAAAACTTTATTCTCCAAACCAGATTAACCAGGATGTAAAAAATATGAAATTACATATGCTTATATTAACTGAATATGTTATAGCCATTGGCAAACTTGTTTGGTAATTATTTCTTTCAGAGAAGGTCATCCTGTATCATGTGCTTTATAATAGAGATACTTATGTAATACAATTAACCAAACCACTCGGATAACACCAGCTAAGTCAGGAACAGGATTTCTTATGGGTCAGTTATGGATTATTTCTGCATATTATACAAGACTGCTTATGACAAAATGCTTAAATGGTATTGGGAGCAAAGCCCAGCACCTAGGACTCTCTGTCCTACTTGAGCATGGGGCTGCATAGACCTGGTTTCTATTTTCTTTCTTTTTTTTCCTGAGGATTCTTGCATACTTGGCTTTACCATGACAACAGGACAGTAAAAAATGGTCCTTCGAAGCTAACTGAAAACCTTATATCTGGAGCATTCATATGACACATGGGAGCTGTGGGTTTGAACCCTCTTGGTTTGAGACCCCCTAGATCTCTGATCTCAGAGTCTCTGTGTGATGCTTTTTTCACCAGACAACTGTAAAGTGAGTAATGTTACCTCTGGGTGCATATTAAAGGATGGTGTTAAAAATGGTACATGGTTCTTAAATACAATTAATGCAGTTATAGGGCTTGTGAAAGAAGTTAGGAGCTTTAGAGTCCTTTAGATTTAAGGCATCCTGTAGGACTGAACCCTGCAACTACCTAATCTTCCAAACTTTCTTGCTGGTCTACTGATAAAAAGCCAGAATGTCTCTACGTAGGGATCACTGAGTTCCAAAAAATGGGAGTCCTTCAAAATTTTATAGTAACTTGTGGGTGACAATCTCAAACACACTGCAAACACCAATCCCAGAGCATTCAGGCAACTAACATACATTTTTCTCAATTCACAACAAAGAAACAAGGAAATGCAAAAATGTAATGCCTGGGAAGCAAGATGCGTCAGTTGTCTGAGTGGATATTCTGCCTTGGGGTACCGTGTACCTAAAATATGCATATATTTTTTGTACTTTGTGTATTAATTTAGACTGTATCCATTCTAATTAGATTCATACGTAAGACTGAATAGTGAGTTTCTAGTTTTCCAGTTTCTGAATTCACCCTTTGGCTCAGTGACTGCCTTCCATTTTATGTCTCTAGAGAGCACAACGTACTGCCTGAATAACTATGCTGGTTTATGTTCAAGGCACTTGTCTGCTTCCATTAGCCATGCTGAAATTTAAAATTAACACAAGAAACTGCTCCAGAAAACTACTCTGATCCAGATTTTCATCTCAGCTACTTTGGTATAAATATTGAAACACAAAAATGTGTGGGGAGTAAGCCTGTAAAGTGGTCACTGATAGAACTGTTCAAACAGAAAACCGTTGCCAGTAATAAGGTGATCCTAAACTTCACACACGTTTGGCAAATACTCTTTAGCCTTCTAGAGTAGATATTTTCTTGTGAAACTTCTGAACCTTTTTAGCAGTCTTCCCAGTTCATACCCCACATGCTTCGAATATTCCTATAGAAATCCATATGTCTTAGGATTTAGCCAGTGACTTCTCCAAAATGGCTCCTGGAGGTATTGTTATGACCTGGCTCTGAGGTGGGGTAACTGAGGCTCCTGTTAATAAATCCCTTGGGGTGAATTAGAGTGAATTTCTACTGAATGACCAGTGTAAATATAACACAGGCTTATTTTAAAACAATTTAATTGCAGCAGAAAGGAGGTATGCAGCCGTTTCGGTTCTTTTCTATAAAAGTATAAAAATATCACAAAGAAAATACATAAGGAGAAGAAATAAAGAGACGGAAAGGTTAAGAGTAGATAGTAGAGAGGAAAGACATCACCACCTGTGGATCCAGCGACAAGACTTGATTGTTGTGATTTTGATGCCTGTGGTCAGAATCATGGTCACAGTTTAGATCTGTTGAGGGTGGGGGCCCACGAAACAAAAAGTTCGTCAGGTTATGTACATTCAAGTTAGCAGAGGAGCACTCAGATCCCTCCTAGGGAGGGTCTGCTTTGTGTCTGATGCAACACTGGAGCACACACAGTTTTCTGCTGGAAAGTTCCCAAAAAGAGTCAAGGGGTGTTTGGAATCGTTGGTGGTCCATAGTCCCGTCTAGGGAAATGACCACTGTTTGACCCTGCTTCTGCACTTGTGCTGTATGTTGTGTGGTCCCCATGGACCTGAACAGGAAAATTGTCTACAGAAAGGGCTGCCCTACCTTTGTATGGTCCCCCCTTTCCAGGAACGTTTGGTTCTGACTTGCCCACGTGAATGGTCATTTGTGTTTGAGGCATAGCAGTGTATTATCTCCTTGCTGTCCAGGCTTCTACAGGCATTCCTATCTTCTTTCACTTCTTGGTGAACTGTTGTTGGTAAGTGAAAAAGTGTCTTCTGAGGATCCTTGGGGCCATTGACCCATGTATGAGGTTTGGGTCTGCAGAGCAAAGAAGAGTGCTTACCTCCCAAGAAGTAAAAGCCTCACCAGGAAGCTTTTCTCCTACCAGACAGATTTTTTTTCATACAGGAGTGAAGGGAATGGAGAAGTTCACTCATATCAGTAATGCTCCAGACGAGGAGACCTACTGGAAATGACAGTAACCTCAATGCTGAAGTAATAATATTGATGTAAAGACAGTAGTCTTGGGACATATGGATCTAAAAAAGAATCAGAGCACAGGAAGAGGTATTGTCCATTATTTATCAGCTGGAAGATGGACATCTCTTTGGATTGTATCTGCTGTCACTCCTTATCACACCTGATAAAACAGACTCTGAACCTGAAAGAAATGGACTACAGGTTGGGGCTTAGCATTACAGAAGTGCAGTAAGACCAYTAAATCTTCATAAAGGAAACCTGATTCATTTTCAAAGTCACATGTAAATCAGATTTAATTACTAATTATATTGTGTTGTAATAAACTAATGAACATGTTTCAGTATATTTGAGAAACTACTTCTTTTTTTTAGTAACATGAGAATTTTACTAGAAACCCTGTTATTAAACTAATGATCAGTACTAGGGAGAGGATTTCAACTGTAGTGCTTTTCACAGTTAACATGCTTTAGCATTGTGGCTTACTGAAGTTGCATTGCAAAATATATTTATTATTTTTGTCATAGTATTTATTTGAAGTTCTATATGTTGTCCTAATTTCACTGGATAAGTAGTCTGCCATAAGATGCTTGCACCCTTTAAAGGTGACATAATTTATTAAAAGCTTTTCAAATACAAGGCTGTTAAGATTGTGTAGTGCGTAAAATACTGCATTTACAAGCTCAAATAAATGGTATTAATAAATTTCCTTTTCTAAATAATGAAACTTTTTTGATTAAGGGCTGAAGATGCCAAGGTAGCATTCTGTAATCTAACAAACGTGCACAGATGTAGTCGAACACATGGTCATCAATGCATGTTTGCAAACTCACATGAGTATAATGTGAATCACACTTGGAACTATCCCACAAAAGCCTGATCCAAAGTCTATTTAAATCTACAGAATGATTCCTACTGATTTTGTATGTTGTGGTTGAGGTCCAAAAGGGATGATTAAGGATGTTTCTTCCCAGAAGGCAGGCTATCAACTTCTTTAAGAACTGGTGAAATCCTCTCATGGCAAAACTTCCATTGGCTTTATTGAGATCAGGATTTTCCCTATGTACATTTAGACAATCAGCTTTACATGGTCTTTAATGACCAAGAAGCGATGCTGATAAAACTGGAAATTCCATTATGAATAATTTATCATCAGCTGCACAAAGTATCTCAGGCAGTGCACTTCAGTGATATTCTTGCATGTTATTGAGATATTTTGGGCAATGTACACTCATTCTTCATTCAGACGTCAGTTTTATCCTCAGTCCCTGCTGGGATTCACAGACCCAGTGCTTTTCACATACAAGCTAGCTAATGGCAGTACTGGTGCCATTAAAAATTGCATGATGGCTAGCATGCCTGCCTAAACAAGTGGGAATTTTGGTTCAAATCTCTCCTGTGCCCTGTGAAGCCTGAACTTGCATCTCCTATGTCCTAGGAAGCTGTCTGGACTCCTGTGAATGGGGATGATATATGATTAAATCTGTCCTAATTTCTTAATTGCTATCAGATGATGAAGTATTCACTGAAATGCTTCTGGGAGTATAAATCTCCCTTCTCATGGCTGAGTACTCCAGAAGCACAAAACTAGAGATTTATTTAGACATCGGGTAATTTGTTCTCCCTTTACTTTCTTTTTCCCCACTGCAAAATAATTATTAGCTGTGCCAGGGAGGGCTCAGAAGAGAGGTTTTGGGACTTTTCTTGCTCTGGCAGTTTGAGCACTCCTCCAGGAGGTAAGGTTTAGTGCTCTTGACAGAGGAGAGCTGCAGAGGAAGCAACTACTGTCACTGCCAGATTGAAAAAATTCAGGTACCAGCAGTGAACAGCTGAAATGAAGCTGTCACTGGGGTTAATAAGAAATGAGAAGAAATCATGTTTTCCTTCATAATGAAAACAGCATACAAACAGTATACAAATTGAAAAGAAGGAACTTCAAGCTAATGTTATTTCATTTCCTAACTATTCTGCTCCTGCTTAAAAATTTACTCCTTGGTTTGGGGTTTGTTTTGGTTTTTTGGTTTTTGGTTTTTTGGGTTTTTTTGACAAGGCCTTAGGGGTTTTCTTTTCTGTAAATTTTATCATCTGACTTCTTTTTAAAAAATATAAACCTTTTTCCTTTCCTGCAGGTCCTGTTGCCACCATATGATGATCCTGTGAATGGAGCTGCTAAAGATCCACCACCACCTTATGTGTCAGCATAAGTGAGAGTGCTATGTCCCTAGGGAGGATAGCTTTATTTGACAGACATTGAAGCAATAGTTTGATAATTTCACTTCCAAGATATAACCTCTGTGGGTTATACTTTGCTGTTTTGCTGACATATTGAAACCTAAATTGTATGATTAATATTCTGTAGATAGTTTTAATAATTTGCTGCAACTACAGTAGTGTTTCAGAAACTAGTGAACTAGTTTCAGAACAATTCTGGGTAGCGCTAGGGTTACAGTAGTCACTGAGTAGCTTTTTCCACCATGTCTGACATGCAATGCTAGAGAACATAGAACTTTGCATTCTCAATCAGGTTCAGAGTGTAACTTTATTTTTTTTATTTGTAAAACTTCCAAAGCATTACAAATGTGTTTCATTCAACTTCAGAATACAGACCAACTCCAAAAAAGTGACATTCCAGTTCATTCCTGTTCTGCAAGAATTTTTGAAGTTACTATGCTATGAAGGATGATGATTGCAAGAAGAATCAGTCTTACGCACTGTTCTCATCAACCTAGCTAATGGGAAGCATATTTAATTGGGAAGGATAAGTATGGGAAATGAGAATAGACAAAGGACTCTATGATGTGTAACAAGCCAGAATCTGTGGTCTACACGACTCACTTTGTCCCAACCTGCAACCATTCTAATGCTTAAAAAAAAAAAGTTCTTGGCAAATTCTGATAACTTTCTTTTCCTGCCTGCACACCTTTTTCCTCCCCACTAACTTCACAAATAGTACTTTGAGGTCACAAAATCCGTGCTTTTAAAGTCCCATGATTAGGTGACAAAGCTGTGTCTTTCACACTCAACACACAAATGTTTTCCCATTGGAATGTGCCTGTAAATATTGCAGTGTTCTGCTGAGTGTAAACTAAATTCTGTGGATTCTAAGATACCTTTTCCCACCTGTGGGGAACTTAAGCATGTAACTTCCTTGAGCATCAGCTGATATGTTTTGCCTGTTTCTCATATACATCAGTGCGAGGGGATTAGATTCCTTTTATGACTGAAGTGGTTGTGTTGAGAATCTTTCTCATGAGGCTCATCCATCCATGAATGCTTGTGTGAGGTATTTATTTCTTCTCCAGAGAAGTGCCTCCTGCACATGTAACTTTTTGTTTTGGTGAAGTTTCTACTTTTAATTGAACATGAAAATGGAATATCATGTGTGTCTCTACCTCTCATTGTTTTCCCCCTGTGTTGGCTCCTCTGCATTTGGGGTGATTGAACAGGCTGAAGCTAAACTGATGCCATTGCACGGCACCCCAGGTAAAGGGCAGTGCAGAGCTGAGTCACAGTTTGGAGGGGCACCAGAAGACACCAAGGTGCCATATCTCCTGTGGCTGGGCTGCACGTGAGTCCACACCCTTCATAAGGAGGACACCTGTTCTCACCTTCAGTGCATTGACTCTATTCTGCAGACTGGAGAAATGTGGAAATTTTCCTGCCTTTTTCTGGAAAAGAGCTTTCTGGGGGAACACAGGACCAACAACTACTTTTCACAGAGATTGCAACTGTGAGCTGTTCTTGCAGAGGCCAGGGAAGGAAAGGACAGACTCCTTTTGCCTGTCTCTTCCACACCCCTGGCCAAAGGGAGGTCCACATCTGCTTGTTGGAACTTTAGTTCAGGGTTTGTCTACTCTGAGATCAAACTAAGCAATGCATTTGAATGAACCAATCCTGAAATCCATCCACTGATCTTTGTCACAGTCCTATTTTTTTTCCTTCTGAATAACGCCATCTACTCTCATTACAGATATCTTTGGGAATTAATGTGATTTGGGGGTTGTGCTGGCCGGCTGGGCTTCTGAGCTTCATTTTCTTTCATCCTTGACAGATTTGTGAAGGATTTTAAACAGTCATCTGTTGGCGAAAAGCTGGTTGTAAATACATTGCATCTGTGTATACAAACTTCTCTACAATAAAAGGATGTTTCCTCAAGACTATGGAAATAATTTGTTATGATCTTCCAAGCACAAACATACACAAATTCCTGTCCAATCAATCTGTCACGGTAGAATTTTCTCTGTAGAGGATCTAAAAGATAGTTTTTTAGTCCACTCACCAGTCAATGCACCAGCTTTCCCTCCATACGGTATAAATGGAGAAAAGGACAGTAAATTCTATAATTTATTGCATAATAAGACTGAGAGATAATTCAAGGTTTTAGTTCATTGTCCAAAACTGCAGGCAGTTTTTCAGGTCTGATGAAGTGTGTAATGCAGACCAGGCCTAAACTGAACTACACTGAACGCTGGGGCTTCTTTTTCTCCACACTATAAGAGGGATAATGTGCTAATTCACATGAAATTTCTTTAGACTTTAGCTTGTCTTACTAAGGAATCAAGACTTCTTCACACACCCCATACGTGCATAAATATGAGTACAATGTGTCCTGCCAGAACTCCTCTTGGATTTGGTCCAGTTTGACTTAAAGAGGGCAGGAAGGTTATGGTATCAAAACCATGATATTCTTGCACACACAGTAAATAGCTGGCTATGAGGTAACAGATAGAATATAATAATATAAGTTCTGTTCTGGTGATGTATCAGAGGATCCCCATGAGAGATGAGTTCCACTGCTCCCAAAGAAAAATTAAATTCTGTGCATCACATGAAGAGACATGAACTCCAGCTGAAGGGGTTTTTATCCTCAGATGTTGAATTAACTCTCCATTTCCATGTGTAATCCTGAGGAATCCACACCACAGCTTTTCTAGAATTCATTTTTTAATAGTCATCTGTGACACAGAACCCCATTAAGAAGCTGGCTTCTTAAGCTTCTGTGTTTTGGGAACTACTTACTCCTAACAGTGTTTTTCCAATATTCCTTGCATTTTTTTCTTTCTCACTGATATTAAGAGCATCTGCATACTCAAATTCTCTCCTGTTTTCGTATCTGAAACTCTAATATAGCAGGTATTTATTAATAATTTTTCGTAACTTAGGAGTGGAAAGAAAATATTTTCAGGGAATTTTGACATGGAACATCATAAATATAAGGCCAAAACCCGCAAACAGGAATCTAAACTTCGATAGTACCAGAAATATAAGTAGATCTTTTCCTGAAATATCTTTTTTTTTTTTAATGTCTGTTACAAGGCATTGCAGGCTTCAGAAATGCTACACATGCTAAGGCACAAATCCAGCTTCTCTCACTTGTGCTTGATGCTTTTATTCCTGATTGAACAATGCAGCTTTCCTTCGTTGTACACTCAGCCATGCATCGTATTGGAGAAAGCAAAGAGGAATTTGTAGTGGTGACCCAACAATGTGGCACTCGTGCTTGTAAGTACATTAAGTTTTCTAAAACAATTACTAACAACCATTCTTTTAGGTGTTAGCCTGTCTATACTTCTTTGGGAAAACCTCTGGTTGGTAAAAACAATCTAGTCTTGATATGTTAGCAAAGGCCACATCAAATTGATACACAGCCAGATAAAATCTTGGCAATGAAGCAGAGGAAATGATAACTAGTCAACAAATTCCAAATAAATTCCAAATTCTGTGCTTTCCGAATAGGGCATTCTTCACCACTACCCTCTTGGCCAACATACAGCAGCTAGGGACACCATGGACAGTTATAAAAAATTTTTGCTAATAACAAGTCTGCATTCTGGTGCTTGGAATCTGCAAGATGGAAGACTTGGCTACTGCTAAGGGCAGAATGGAAAGGGGAGCAGGAACAGGAACAGAACATGGGAGGGCAATGTTCATGTACATCTTTTAAACAGCATGGAGACAGGGTTCACTGCTGCAATATTGGTTGGCTTCTGTGCTCGCTCTTTCTCCTCTGCTGTGGTCAGGAGGAAATATAATTGCTCCTGTAACCTGTTATATTATTTGTTAGACTAGCTCTCTTTCAGAACTCTATCTCTGAAGTGGATGATACCTTGGTCTTACTTGTTGTAATGCAAGGACATCTACAGATTAATATTTCTAAACCAAAAGGAGTATTGGCTAAATGCCTCCAAACTGTCTAGTTAGACAGAGGACTCCAAACTGCTCCTCTGGAGCTAAGTCACACCATTAGAGACTGATCTCAGATGTTCTCTCCATGGAGGCTGCTCTCCTTAGATGCTGCTTCTCTGGAGCCAGGTTGCATCCTTCCCATCTATCTGTCCCTGTTAGCTGTAGAAACTGCAGCCAGATACCACAAAAAAACATGTATTTCAAAATTTACTGCGGAAGTGTTCCAACACTATCTCAGTTCCCAGCTCCAAGAAATCCAAAACAGCAGCTATAGCTATCTAAAGGGAGGTTTGGCTCTGGTAAATCAGGATTAGCGTTCTTTCAGAGAAGGACTCTGGTATTTGTAAATGCTGTCTCCACACCCATGGGTTTGACCCAGAGTGGTTCTGCAATGTGGCCAGTTTTTCAGCTGAATAGCTCAGCAGGGTGTGGAAGACAGATCTGTGACCTTCTGCCTGCAGCCTGTGTCTACCTCCAGCAGAAGAGGATACTCTAGCAAAGGGAGTGAAAGCCTCATTGTCACCCAGCCAGCGGATACAAAGTTATTTCAAAGCGAAAAGGCAGTTCTACAACTATACCCTAGACAATGAGCTACAACAGTAGTTTATTTTAGTGAAGAACTGCTGTGAAATTTAATGCAGTAAATTACTTTTTTTTTTTCTTCAGAGGAATTAACTCTATCCTAGCTGAAACCCGGACACAGATTATTCAAATGTTTCAGACAGGAGAGTTTTCGGGAAGTAATGAGATGTTTGTCCTTTGTAGCTGGAGCTGTACTTAACTAATTACTCTGAGCGGAGGACACAGGGTCACTTGGAAAGCTGAATAAACAGCAAGGAGATGAATCAGGCCTGCAGCAGGGCTGGCTACTTGGCTTACATGAGAAGCTTTGCTAGCCAGCAGAGACAGAAGAGCTGTGAAGCTACTCTGAGGGAGGGAGCTGCTGCACTGCAGAATCTCTGCAGGCATTTCAGACTTCTGTTTGCTCTTTGAGGTCGACATGACCAGCAATAGCAGGGATGAGCCACATACAGCCTTTTATGGAACCTGGGCTCCATTACAATACCTACAGGCATCCTGCTGATAACTCTTAACAGGCTTCTGTTTCATATAAACTTTGCCTAAGTGTACAAATACTTCTGGTTTTTGAAGGCGTTGATTTTTTTTTAGATTCTTTTTTTTCCATGTAATATTGAAACTGTTTCCCCTTCCAAAGCTCCCTATTTCAGGACCCCTCATGACAGCAGAGGCAAACATGCAATTAGAGAGAGACAGAGGTCCAACATGAGTAAACTTGTAGGATCAAATCCTCTGAGTACATTCAATGTCAGAATGGGCAGGGTGTTCTTCAAAATACAGATACAATCCTAATAAGATATGTTCTACTTTACAGATGGCAGATATTTCAGCCTTCATTCTGTGCCAGAGGCAAGCACAAAATAAGCATCTCTTACAGAGAAAAGGTGCCTGGATAGGCAATTACTTTTATAGTTTTATTTTGTGTATCACCAGTACACCAGTTTAACATCAACGGATAAAAAATTAGTGGGACACTCTGGGAGATTGATACTATTTATATGAATGTGGTCATTCTTGGCAGTATCAGATGCACTCACCTGGGGTAAGAAGGGCAATGAAAATAAAGGAACAAAGGCAAGAGCTGGCAATTAGCTAGAAATATTTATCTTTTGTGAATTTATAAAGTTTTCTGCCCATCAAATCATTAGAAAAATGGAATGAGTTTCAATTCTTTCATTGAATTGAATTAGAGCAGAGGATGAAATTAGCTTTATCAGTTGGACAGAGCATCTTAAATTTCCTGCTATTGTGTGATCCTGCCGCTTTGCTTCTCATAAAAAAAAGCAACTAAAGAAGTTCAAAAGGCTTTTAATAAACCAGACTATTTGATCCACTAGTTTTGGGGTTTTTTTCTTAAAAGAATATTGAACTTTGCTTATGTTTTAATGCAAATGTTTTCCTTTTAAATACATAGACATTTAGTCAAGGTGTCTGTGGCCACATGTTCATCTAGAACTGACTGGTTTCTGTTTCAAATGTATATTTTCTTTGTTGTTTTTTATCTTGTGAATTGTCAGCAAAAAAAGCCCAAAGCACATAATAACACATCATTACCTTTTGGTTGCTTTTTCCTCTCTTTGCAATTCCATTTTTCAGCCTGGATAAAAAGTCCTGACACAATAATTTGAACAAATAAGATTCAAGTAAAGGTAATGTATCATCACACTGAACAGACACTGTAAACATTCCTGGGCCTAGAAAAGTAGACCCCCAGTGAAAAAGGGAAGGTCAAAAAAATTCCTCTGTCAACTGTTGCACTCCTATTAGCACCAAGCAACAGAACATATATGGTTCCATAATCACCCCTGTGCAGGTGTAGAGCAGCAACATTTAGATGTGAGCTGCTTTATCTGTGGTCCTGGTACAAGAGGCTGCACCAGCAGCACAGTCCCAGTTGAGCTGGGACCAGTTCATTTTACACAAGCAGCCTGAGGAGGAGCTACAAAAGGGGGTGTCTGAGAAAAGGAGAGAGGTGGATGTTTGAGGAAATACAGCTTTGTCTCAGGGGTTCTGAGACCAGATAAAGTCACAGGCCGGGAAAGTTTCAAGATGTGATCCTTGATCATGTTTATGATGTCTACCTGCACCCAATTTACAATGTCTTTTCTGACCATGAACTAGGTCCATACTTAGCTCACATTCCTTCTGCTAGTTCCTTTTTCAGTTATAAATTCCCTCTGTGGCAATGCTTTTCTGAAGTGCAGACAGATTGGATCTACTACATTTCCTTTGCCCAGAAAAAAAGAAAAATAGGTTGGATGAGCACAACCTAGTTTTGAGAAACTAATTCTGCATTTATCACCTGTTCATGTTTTGAAACATCTGTAAGTATTTTTTTTGCTTCAAATTTTGTTCTGAAGTCTTTAGTATTATTTGGATCAGAATAGAAGCTGAGATGGCATTTCTACAAATTATGATGGTCTAAGGTATTTATTGCTTTTCAATTTTGGTATACCTCTGCTGGGATGGAAATTGTCTCCTCCCCTTGATGTGAATGTGCTTTAAGGTTCATGTCTCCCCTGTTTGTAGTCACTGCATCTCTTGCTTATTATCCTGCCTTTGTGTTGACAGTAATAAAATATTTACAGATAGCAAAGTTTTTAGTATTGCATAGACAAACAGAAGCAAGACAGGTTTCTCAAGGATCTAGATCAAATTTTTGTTAGTCTCTATTGCAAACAAGAAAAATTGAGATCTTAGTAAAAAGTAGTTTGAAATAAATGAATTAACATTGTTCTTAGTGCAATAAAAAGTCTATGGCTTTTGCCAGTGGAGGAATTCAGCTTTTTATTTATTGACATGCAAGGTTTGAAATGCTTGTAAACAAGATCATAATGTTGTTGTACTATTAACTGTCTTTATTAGTCTACAGAGAAATCAAACCATAATTTTTAAATCACTTAAAACATCTGTATTTGACAGCCTTATGATTGGAAACGTAGAGTGTATGTGTAATACTAGATCATAGGGTTTATAAACCACACTGTACTGCAATTAATCAGGCAGAGTTTGCAATGCATATGCAAATTTGAGTCTATCAATGGAAGCACCAGTCTTAATTGTATAATTGCAAGAGACACCGTTTCCTGGGTCCAGTGCTTACTGGAATGAAACTGTCTCCATTGACTCCTGAAGTGCCAGGTCAGCAGGTGTTTGGTATCTTAAAAAAAGCAGAATGCAAGTTCCTGCTAGTTACAGTGGGTTTTTCAAATTCCTACAATAGCTTGAAAGTAAAACTTTATCAATCCTTTCTTTCTCTACTATTCTTCCTAAATAAGGACAAGACACTATTTTTTTTTATATGTCTGTTGTGGTTCATACTACTGTAATGTAAAGCAGGTATGTTACAGTTGATCAGTAGTTGTCAATTACCTTATGATTCTCCTTTTTTATCACTTGAAAATTACTTAAATAAAAGATAAGGATATAGGCTTAGTTCAAGGCTAAATCTAATATGTTTTCCTGAAGGAGTAAGTAGATAATTTGCTCTATCTCATCATCCCCCTAAAAACATTATCCTTTTGCTACATCCACAAGCCTGTTCTACTTTAGATGTGCACTTAACATTTTTCTTTGCTGTTTTGAGTATCTCTTCCTATAGCTAGCCACCTGCTTGACACTTACATTATTCTAATTTGTACACAATACATTATGTAGCCTCTAAAAAGAAATTAGGATACAGATATTTTGAAAACCCATACTATTTTCTTAGTTGAATCCTTTGCATTCAGCTGCCACTTTCCATAATTGCAGGAACATGCTGCTGGTTAAAAACAAATTCAGTAAAGACTCAAACACAGATGTAATAACAAAGTGTTTATTTCTCACTCATAGTAGAAAGGACTATCCTGAGTGTTAGTGATGAACCAATGATACATGAATTGTACAGTTCTGTTCACTGTTTGTGAACTTCATTATATACATATAAAACCAGGAGAACTGAAACAGATCAAAGGGTTTGAAGGACTATGAATATGTAAAGAGCTTGCACTCCTCCCACACACTTCTGTGTTCATCTTGCTGTGTTTCATTTTCAGATGTTTGAGGATTAGAATCTTGATTGGCTTTGTACCTAATTCTAAGAATCATTTCATATTCTTAAGGCATGTGAAAAAGGCAAATAACTCCCTGGTGTGCATGGCTGGACATACAGGCTCAGGCCCCTTTGGCKTTGCTGTCTCTGTGCCACTGCAGACTTCCATCTTTCTGGTTGATAGCAGCTGAGGTCAACCACAGCGGCTCAGAGAAGTGGACACAAGGCAAAATTTTGATTGTTGAGGCCCAGATATTGCAATTAACATTGTTCTTCCTACTGAAATTCTCTTGGAAACTCCATTTGACTCTTTAAAATGTTTTGGAAGAAGAAAATGAGAACTCTTGCAGCTGGTACCTGAAAAACAAGCATTTGCCTTGTATACAGGTCACATCTTTTCTTAATTTTCCTCTGCGGCAGCTTAGATTACTGCCCAGACTGCATAATGTTTATGTGAAAAAAAATTGATATATAATATCATCAGAGGCAGGATTCAATGAAGTTATAAACTGTTAATAAAATACATACTGGGTTCATCTGCAGACAGCACTCACCTACTTTAACTAGCTGAAAAATTGTCCTGGGATTGTCACTCTGCCAAATATATTCACAAGCTTTATTTTTGCTGTAACTTTGAACATGTGATCAGTAAAATTGCATTTTCAGCATTTCAC
Source organism: Amblyornis subalaris (assembly GCA_018881555.1). Taxonomy (NCBI): domain Eukaryota; kingdom Metazoa; phylum Chordata; class Aves; order Passeriformes; family Ptilonorhynchidae; genus Amblyornis; species Amblyornis subalaris. The sequence continues at coordinate 4,582,986 of JACAXG010000029.1, read as the reverse complement.
ATGGTAATTTAAGCCATACCATGCTTAAATTCACCTCTCCTTTCCTTCAGAATCCAAGACGATGTTTTCTTACTCAGTTCTGGGACAAAGTTGAGATCACATACACAAGGAGCTCAACTTCACCCTTACAATGTGATCCAGAAAGCATGCAGATTGCTAGATCTAAATCAGTCCTTGCACAATGGAAAATATTCTAAACATAGTAATATCCTTGAATTTTCACATGTTTCTGGATCTGAAAGTGAAATAACAAGGTTCTTCATGAATCTTATGTAATGTCTGTGTTGTGCTGAAAATAGGCACACAAATATCATCTGAACTACAACTTTGACAGAATTTAGGCAGTCTGGCTCTTGACCTAATGATGTTCATACACAACTAGATAGATCAAAGCCTAAAAAAAGAAAATTACATCAACATTAAAATTTGGTGTTTCAGATGCCAAGCAACCAAAGGGTAGCCAGTCCGGTCAGATCCCTGGGTGCTTTTGTGGCATCATTTGCAGCAGAAATACCTGCCTGATCTATCATTGCTGTGGCTCCTGACTTGAGATTTACTCTGATTTCTTCTTTAGACATTACTACTTCAAAAAGGAAGGAGACTGTCTTGTAGCATGTATCAACAAGAATGTGGTTCTTAAACACATAAGCACGTATTTAAAAGAAAAAATTAATACAAAAAGTACAATTAATGAAACTTGCCTGACTCTGGATGTCCCAGATGAAATATGTTCTGTTAAAAGGTTATGATGATAATGTATTAATATACATTATAAATGTATTATATTCACTCTAAGTATTAATATATAGAATATATATGTACATATATATATATATGCATATATCAAAACTTTAGTGTTGATTAAATGTTGTATACTGGAAGCACCTTTTTCTCTGGCTATGGTACAGCTATGATGCTGAGCCCCAGTTAAGTTTGACCCATGAACCATCTCGAGGAGATAACAGGAGGCAACAATCCTATTCTAACACCCAGAAGACAAGAAGTCTGGTTCTTGCTGCCAGGGCTGTACAGAGGACCTTGGGAGCCAAGAAGGGGTGGCAGGTCTGTCCAGCTCTCCACCAGTCCTTCTGCTGGTCACTCTGTGCTTGCTCTCACACAGAGTCACAGGACAGATGCTCCAGGCCTCTGTGCAAACAGCAGTTAGCAACAGCCAAGCCACACCTGCATCTCAGACTGTCCTGCAAAAGACATTAGGAGCCACTTCTGCATTTTGTGAGGAGTAGATTTCTGTCGGTTTGTGCTGCTGTGATGTAAGAGCACACAGGGGAACTCAGGCGGCCAAACAGCTGCAGGGAGCTTGTGCATGAGCTGGGCACCAGCCTGTTCAACCTTGTCCAAACTGGTGGTGTCTTTCTCCACATACCAGATTCCCCTGGGGCCAAGGCAGGAGGTGAATGCCAAACTCCATAGGTCAGAGAAAACTTGGTCCACATGCAGAACTGCAGGCACCAAGGGAGCAGTGAAACCGAGCAAGATGAAGGTTGGGCAACCATTGAACATGCTGTCTAGGCATCAGTTTTGCAACTAAACATACAAGTTCTTTTTTGAGCCTTCAATATACAAAAAGATAAAGAATCACCCCAAATTGATTGATTTCTGAATTAATTTATGGATTGCCTTACAACAGCAATCCTTTATTACTCAAAAAATTGCAAAGGAGAAAAAAAATCACTTACAAAATGTTATCAAATATGAAGGACAGAGATGTAGACAAACCAGCCTGTTTCTAGTCTGATTTTTCTACCTGCAGGTTTCTGTCATTAGGTGCTGTTACATTTCTGTTAGCTGCATTGAAGATACGTTTTATTGAAGTTTTGTCCCTTATATACTTACTTATATGGTGTCTTTAAGTCACCTCCTAAATCTGAGTAATTAAAGGCATTGCATTTCCTGAGTTTTTCACTTGATGGCATATTTTCCAGTTCTCTAATGGTCCTTTCAGTTCTTTGCTATCCCACTCCAAGGTTTTTTAAACATTCTGCTTGAATTACTCAGAGCTTTAAGGTGTAGCCAAAATAGAATATACTTTCTTTAATGTTGTGGATAAAGGATTTAAAGTACTATGGAGTCAAAAAATTATCCTTGCAGAGTTTCTTTTGAAGCACACTCACTCACTGAGTATTCTTTGCTCACATACAGCTGAGATTTATTATCTGTTTTGCAATCTATTTCATATGTGCAATGCTGTTGCTATATCATTATAGTTCCCTAGTCAAAATATTGTGTTATACGAGTGCCTAAGAAATGTCCAAGTGTATAATGTTTACACTCAGCCCCATATTGATCCATTTCATAGCCCCTTCCTTTTTCTTTTAAAAAGAAAAAAAAAAAGGTTTATTTCTATAAAATCTGTTTCCCCAAGCAGTCCTGTGTTCTATTACCAGTTTTGCGAGTAATGCATGGAATGACAGTATTATGGAAAAATTTAGGTAGGAAGTGACCTAAAAAAAATCCCCAAAGATGGTGTTCAGCATGTCTAAGCCATAGCCTCATATGATGAATCTTCTGTTTTACCTGAAGTCATAAAACTTTAACTTAGGAACTCTCCAAAACATGATTTTTTAGTACGATCACTGGTGATGGTGGTGGCATTTGCCATTGTTTTGGCTCTGCACCAGATCACTGTGCTTTAAAAGACTGAAGAGGAAGAAAACTTTGAAAAAGAAGTTGTAGTGAAAGGATAAAGGATGAAAGGCTTCTTGAAAATACTACTAGATAGTAGTAGACATGATATTGTAGGTATAGAGCATCTTAATTTAATGTGTACCTAGTAATGTGTGAAAAAAAAAGTCCTGAACCCTCCCTGCCCCTAAATATCTGGAAAATCCATCCAAATGTAAGATGATATTTCACAGAAAGAGATATAAAAGCAAAACTGTGGTAAAAGAAAAGGTATGAGATGCCAAAGGAGATCTGTAGTAATTTTGGTATGGTTTGTAACTAAATTAAAACTGGTTAGGTAGTGAAAGGATACTTCTAATACTGCCACTGAATCCAACCCAAAAGAAAATTTCACTCACAGTAAGATAAATAAACTCTTTTTGCTTCAAAATATAGATCAATTATCTACTTTATTATCTACAATAGGTATGATTAGGAATGCTAGTTAGAAACTGAAAAATTAGAGAACTAGAAGAGAGATGAAATACCATAGTATAAAATCACAGAATTACTGAATTGTCAAGGTTGGAAGAGACCCTCAAGATCATGTATTAGAGAGAATTTATCCACTGGCAGGTTCAGCTGGATACATAAACTGAACACAAAGAGGATCATCAGCCATCAGYGATACTGTGCCCACTGAAAATGATAATGATAATGATAATGAAATCCTCGACCACATCAGGAGAAGTATTTTCAATAAATAGAAATGATGCGGAAAGGACTCGCATGGTGTATCGTGTTTAGTTCTGCCACACACCTCCACAGGAACTACACACAGCACATACACAGCAAGAAATTGCTTGTTGAAAGAAACAAGAGTGAAAGCTGAAAAAGAAAATGATTGGTGTCACTAAATGCCCTAGCTAGGCAAGCCTAGCTAGGAGAACGAAATGAGTTGTTTAGGTTAAAAGACTACAGTGACACTAGGAAACCAATACAAAATGGCCATAAATACATTTAGACTGGAAATTAGTAGAAGTGTCTAACTACCAGGAAGGTCAGAGACAGTCCTCTATCAGCAGAAGGAAAATCAACTTACTGCTGTTTTACTGAAGCACCTGCTTATAATATAAAACATACTTTCTGAAATGTGGTTTTTATATTATGTGGTTGCCTGTGATAACTCAAAAGCAGCCTACATCACTGGAGTTTCTTCCAGACTGAGAGCAATTCTTCCAGGCACTAAGAGAAGACAGGAAAGGAATGAGGGGACTCAAAGCCTGAGGTATCCAGTTAGCAATCTTCAAGAAGCTTAATAATTGCCTGATTTATTTTTTTTTCCAGATTTTTGATTCTTTGCAAATCAAAGCATGGCTTGATAGAAGCCTCCAGCTTTTTCTTACTTTACATCTTCCAACCTTCCTCTACCTGTTGTCTCAAATCTTGGCAGACTGAACAATGTCTCTCCCAAATCAAAAAGAAGTCACACAATGGGAGTGGAGGACAGAAGCTTATCATTTGAGAAAGTATAAGTGGCAAAGAGACTGAGACTTTGTAATGTGGGGATTACACAGTACTTCTGGTGTGGTATTAAATAAATACCAAAGTCAAATAAAGTCAAATAAAAATCCCCCATCTTCTATGCTGTCTCTTACGAAACAAAGAGATGCTTTGTTCTGACTCACTGCCATCACCCCCTTTCCTCCAGTCTCCCACTGATATACCTCCCATGTGTTTAACCGGCCAACAGCAGCAGGCTGCGTGGTCTCTGGGAAGAGCTAGTGTTGGGATCTCTTATGCATAAATTGGAGCCGAAACGCCAGAGTTACTCAGGGCACTCACATGATCTTGTCCCTACAACATTTTCTTCTCCTGCCTTTTGTCTTCCCCTAGCAACTCAGCTGATGCCTCAAGCCACAGCACAGTGAAATGAAAGTACAGTTTCTGTACTTTAAGATGGCAGAGCATTAATTAGGACTGTGACTGGGGCCTCATCCTATGCTACACTACAGGGATGAAACAGAATGGGTGAATTGTTCTGCACTTGGCTCTGCTGGGTTTGCTATAATGTCTTTCAATGCTCAGTTGCATTTTTATTTTTCCCTTTTCTCTAGCTACAGGAAAGGTTCAGGAGCCAGTGCTCAGAGTCAAAGATGAGGTGAATCCGACCCCTTTCAGTTTGAGATTTGCTTGTTATCAATACACTTCCTTTTAGGGATTAGATTTTGTACACCCACATTACAGACAATTAATTGTGCCTTACAGAACTTACACAAACTAGCTCTGCTGATTGCCAGAGTTGCTTGCTATCCCAGCAACTGAGAGGTACAAGTCTCCTCTCGCGGACCCCTCTGGCACCTGATGCATTGCAATTGGCATGGTTTGACGATCTCTTTCCTGTTGGACAGTGACAGTGAATCTGGCTCACTTCTGCCTTTTTAATGGCTTTCGCTGTTGTTTTTTTGTCAGGAAACAGAAATCACAATTGCTTGGGAACAAGGCACAAATTTTATTTTTTCTTTTTCATACCTAATACCGTAAGTGTTGATATAAGCCCCACACTTAGTTTTTCCACCTGGACTACTGACCATGCTGCTGTGTCAGCTAAGAAAAGACCGTCCCTGCTACTTGGCCAATTTATTTCACGCTTCCCTCATCGTTTTCCCCGACGGAGGCTCCCACCGGCTCGCCGCGGTGGCAGACACCGCATGATTCACCAGGGACTGTTTGCCTTGGCCCGTGGGTCCCGCGCGCGGGGAATGGGATTTCCATTCCCCGACGTTTCCCTTGGTCGGCTTCCCTGGAAGGCAGTGCGGACCGGGCCCGAGGAGCACGGCGCTTGCCGGGGAAGGATGCGCTGAGCTTCCAGACCGAAACCGCACCACTTTCCTCTAGCAGGAACCCCACGGCCCCCTCCGGGAGAGGCCCCCCGGCCGGGGCAGGCGCTGCTCCTCGGGGCTGCGGGAGCTCTGCTCGCCGCCCGCCACAGCGCTGGGACAGCTCTGGCACGGAGGAAGCGGCAGCGGGGCCGAGGTGCGCGGGGCGGCGGGCCCGAGACGGGGCCACCGCGGCCGGGATCCCGTGTGCCTGATGGAGCTGGCGGGAGAGAGTGGGTCCCGCGTCCCTCAGGACCAGGCGGGAAGGCGTGGGGCCGAGGGCCCGTGTCCCGTAAGGGCCGTCGATCCCCTCTCTTCCCTCACGGCAGGCGGGAGGGAGCGGAAGAACAGCCCGCGGAGAACAGCGGGACCGCGAACCTTACACGGGGCGCTCGGGAAGGAGCGAGCCGTGCCCCTTAGCGGGGCAGGAGGGAAGGAGCAGGACCGCGTCCCTGACGGCAGAGGCGGCTAAGGAGAGAGGAGCCCGGCCACCCGCGGCTCCTCCCGCGGCCGCGCCGGCTCTGGAGGTCTGGGCAGGGCTGCCGGTGTCTCCCTAGCGGGACTCCCCGCTTTGCCTCCCCTCGGTGCGGCCGAGCCGAGCTCCGGCCGCCGGGGACGGGGCTGGCGGGAGGCGGCTGTTCCTGGGGGGCGGGCGGGGGAGCGCCGTCCGGGGCCGCGCCGTCCGAGGCCGCGCCGAGGGGAGGAGGCTCCGCGCTTGCTCCCGGCCGCTGCCGCTGCCCGCGCCGAGCGGAGCGGCCCCGCCAGCCCCGCAGGTAAGCCCGGCTCTGCCGCCCGCCCTGCCCCGCCTCGTCTCGCCTCTCCCGTYCGCCAGCCGGGTCCGCGGCGCCCCGCCCGGGGGCACCGCACCCCCGCCGCGTCCCGCGCCGCCCGGCGGGGCTCGGCATCGCTGACACCCGGGGCGCGGCATTGCCGGCGGCCACCCCCGCCCCAAGGCCCCGGCTCGGCGGAGGGACGGCGCTGCCCGCCGGGTCCCTCCGGGTGGGGGGCGGCCGGGGAGGGCCCCGCGGGCCGCGGGGGCTGCAGCGTGGGCGGCGGGGGCCCGGCGGGGAGCGGGAGGCCGAGACGAGGGGCCGCGGCGGCGTCTGGGGCTGGGGTGGATGTTCGCTTGCTGGGTCCCGCTGGAGCGGTTTGCTGCCCGTGGTGCAGCCCGCAGGAGAAGGGTGTCCCTTTACTTTGGACTGCGTGGATCTGAGCAAACTCTTCATCTATTCTCTTCCCCGTGCATGCCGCAGTAACTCGTTTAACAGTCTGTCTGCTATAAGGAAAAAACTCCACTATATTGTAAGATCAGCGTAGAATCGGAGCTGAACTTTACCTAGAAGCATGTGTTAGAGAGTAGCCTGCAGGTGTCTTTACCAGCTTGCAGCAGGACGGGCTGCGGCTTCTCCCCGCGCCAGGGTCCAGCCCCGCAGGTGGCTCTGCGCCGCAGTGGTCACCTCTGACGGGCAGGGCGGGAGCTCCCGCGTTCCTGAGAGCTCTGTGTGTGCTGGAGGTGGAAGGAGTGAGGAACGGTTTGCTGAATGTAATGCACTTGCCCTGGAAACCCAACCGAGATGGGGCTCATTAATCTGACAAAAATTATCGTGGCATTTTCAATGACCACATATTCCTGTTTCAGGAGACAGTTCTTTCTGTGTCAGACTGGCCTCTACCACTGCTGAACTGTAGATTATTGTTGACTGAGAGGAAAGAATGCAACCTGCTGATTTATGTAATCCTTCCTAAATACTTGGGTTTGCTTCAGGACCATCATTCAAAGGGTGAATGGTCCTGACTGAGGTCCGAAAAGGTGACATGCCGTGTTACATGTTATAGCTGTGCTTCTGTCAGACAGCTGACTACTTCACAAGAAATTACCAAACTGTATCCCATCAAAAATTCCCCTTATATCAAGAGCTTAATAAAATACACATATGGCTTTTCCATTAAATCCTACAAAATCTAAGAAATTATTTTGGAGTATTACACTTTTCATATAGATGTCTCTGCTCTAATCACCAGATTTTCTAAACTTTTCCTCATGTACTGTATATCACTGTGATTATAACCATACTCATCAAATTAAATTTGATTTGTTTTATATCTTCAGAAAATGCAGCACTCAGTTACACAAAGCTGCAGGTAAGATCCTTAATCCTGCACTCAATGTTCACACCTAATTACTTTATGTGAGTCTTTCCATTGACTTCACTGGGATTTCTCATGAACAAGCGAACGGACATTCTAGTGCTTATGAGCTGGGGCTCAGGGACCCAGCTGTGATGGTAAAAGATGTTTTAGTCAGTCCAGGCAAACTAGGGAAAGGCTAATCAGATCTAAATACTCTCCCGTGACTTATAAACCATCTCTACAGGAGGGTAAAACAGTAAGCACTATATTATTTTAATGTGGGTATCATTAACAAGCTCTTTTTATAGTGTACTCATTGTTAGTGTTTTCATTATGAGCAAAGAGTATTTGGAATGAAGTGGTTTTAATCCCCGAATTATTGGTTTACACTGGTGCTGGTACTGGGGTCAGTGTGACTTTGCAAATAAGCTTCAGAACTATTGTATCCTTTTTATTTTAAACCTTTCTGTTTGCAGTTAACAGTCTGTTATGGTTTGTGACTACTTCAGAGACAAAACTAAGCAGCCCACATATGTATCATATGTCATATAATATATGCTTTCATTTACATACCTACTCTTCATGGTAAAACTGAACTTCCTCAGTTTTCCCATGCTACTTTTCTGGGAACTTTGTGGAAACTCTGATGTCTAGATCAGATTCAGTAACAGAAAGTGCAAATGAGTCTTCCCCAAAAGAACAAGATAATGAAAAGGTCTATTGTCCAAGTGGCAGCTGAAGAAAATCATAGCATGGAGATTGATGCTGTCATAAAATAAGAATTCCCACTGCTAGAGCTTGCTGTCTGACCACTGGAAACTATGCAGAGTAAACCATACCATGGGTGTGCTGTTCTATAGCACCACCATTAACTTTATGTGGTGAGTTTCTGAAATTACTGAAATGGTCATCAGCTTCAGCTCTGAGCAGGGGTTGGACCTGGTGGCCTGCAGAGGTCCTCTCTGACCGAAATCATTCCGTGATTCTATGATTTAGTAGTTATTCATTTTACAACAGTGATATCAGGAAATTATATGTGGTTTAGATGGATGACTTAAAATTAAGTAAGAGATCCCTTAGTGTTGTCCATTTCATTAGAGCCGTAGAAAATTAAATTATACATGTAGTACATATACTCTAAGCCCTTTAGATAACAGAATTTGTTGTGTAAAAGTCCTACCATGATATTTACACCTCACAATAAAATAGAATGCTGATCTCTGCTCTTTCTGATATGCTGTATGTTTCAATGTGTATACTCATCAATCCATGTGTGTGCTTATCCAGCCTCTGTGCTTGGATAGGCAAGCTGTCCCTTCCCCATCCCCAACGCTCTTCTGACAGCTTCTGGAGTGTGGTTGGCTTCCTGTATCCTGTAGCACCTTCAACTGTGCTCTGCACGTGGATATCATGTACACTGTTGGGTTTGTGGGAATATTTGGCTGACTACRAATTGTCATTCACTTCCCCTTCTAGGAGCTGCTCATTTTGGGTCTTCCCTGTACTGGTTCAAAATCTAAGTTAATTTAGTCCACTGTCACATTTGATTTTATTGGTCCAAGATACAACTCCAGTGTGGGATTTCGTAGCAGCAGTTGGAATTAATAGGTGCTGGTGGAGTTTCAGCTGTAGCCCAACTGCTATGCAAGGCAGGGAAATCTCTCAGTACAGAAAGCACTGGAGTATCTTTTTAGTTGCCAAAGCAGGGATATGTGCTGGATGAGGAGGACCATATGGAAGCATAGGAAACAAAGGTGGAAGACTTTGTGACTCTGTGGTTGTCATCCTGTCCCCATCACTATGCATGTCTGGAACAGACAAACTGCTATCACGGACTAGGATTGTGCTCTTCTGCAGACACAAAACAACAGTGTGTGGCCATGAAGCTTCATGGACCCATGCAAAGAGTTTGCCCCGGTCTTCTTGCACTGGAGTTCACAACTTCTGATTGTAAATCCACTGCAGATTCAGGTTACTTATACTGTCTGGACACTCATCATTTCAGACTGATAAGACTGATGTTGCCAAGTCAAGAGTTATTTTTGTTATTGTGGTGGCTTGCTGTGCTACTGTGAAAGCTGTTTGTATTTGGGTTGGCTGTCTCAGAATACACCAGAATTACTAATTGACTTTTAGATAATGAGGTTCCCAGATTTATCTGGTACTACTGACAGCACGAATGGTCGAAGTTAGCCTCTTAAAAGGAGATAAAGAAGTGAGTAGTGCTCTGCTGCTTTGCAGGACATGGTGCAGTTGTGGGTAGGTTCATGTGCTCATGTGTACATAGTGCTTGCCATCAGGATTGAGCAGCAGGTGAGGAATTTACAAACTTCAAGCACCTGGAGCCTGGTTCCTTCTTGGTGAGTTAACCCTATTGGTGAGATGCAGTTGACAGGCATGATTTAGAATAGGTCTACCTGTCCTGTGCTGCTAAGCCTAGTGAACCCTCCTTTTGCAGCAAGGAGTCCCTGAAAATCTGGTCCATTGCTCGCTGGAACAGGATGACAGCAGAGTGCTCCTCTGTAATGATGAAGGCGAGATGGTGCTTCTTGCTTATGTGCTAAATATCATCCTCCCAGTTGTGGCCACCTGCCCCCACACAACACCTGCATGGCTAGGGACATATGTCTTATGATGTTGGACTCTGTGGGGCTCTGTAGCTGTTTTTCAGAACTGGAAAATGCCTGTGTCAGCAACTGGTCCAGAAAGATGGAGGAAATTACTAGCACTCTTGTCCTAATGCTTGTGCCACACAAAGTGATTTTAATGAGTAGTGAACTAGTAATGCATGTGCTGGCTTGTGGACAGTTGAGTACTTTGGAACATATTGTAACTGATAGTTAAAAGGGCTTTACAGTGCTTGCAGTCTTTTTTTTTTAATTTCTGAGATGATGGGATTGAGAAGGAGGTATTTTGTGGCTTTCATGTAATAAGACCTCATTTCTTTTTCCAAGTAACTCACTGTGCTTGCTAATTTGGGGACACAGACTGATTTTATTGACTAATGTAGATTGCTTGCAGTTCATTTACCTTCAGTAAAAGCTTTTGATTTGATCACAGTTTCCTGTTATCTTAAAAATGAGTAGATAATAATGAGTGCTGAAAGAACTTCAGAATGGTTCCTCTTCACTTATGTTCTTCATAATTTAAAAACACTGAAGTTAGGTCTGCTGGCAGCCTGATGAAAGTAAATGGCTCTCTCTTTTAACTATGAAACAAGAAAAGCTGAAGGCAGCCTCTGTAGTGGTAATAAACTGCTGCCTCTGGTACTTTTTTGTCTTCCCTTTCCCTCACATCTATGATGAGAAATTATATAGGGTTCAAGATGGGGGATACTATTTGCAGGTATTGATGTTCCATGTAAATGCTGAAAATTTCCCCTTCTGTCCATTTTGCCAGTTTTGGTGGTATCTGGAGAAGGTGGAGAGGTAGGGGTTTATGAAGTTCATGTTTCTGAACTTCTGTGAAGTTCATTTAGCCTTATAAGGGAACTGTACTGTAAGATAAGGGGAGAGACCACACAGAGGAACAGAAGGCATGAGCTGAAACATATTTCCACCCTAGTTTTCCAATTTCTTTTTCAGCATGATCTGCTCAGCAAAGGCAGGTACATTTTAAAGGTACTTGAATGAAAAAAAGATGGTCTTCTGGGCCAGTGGAAGGGTTTCCTCATTTTCTGTAAAGGAAGTTTTCCTGAAGTGGGGTAAGAGATGGAAGGACACTGACTTCAGCATGAGCCACAGAGCATCTCCTTTACCTTGATATTATTTAAGAGTTATCACAGTGAGGAGGACAAATATTGATAACCTGCACCATGCAGTGGAGAAGGTCATTGATTTGTCACCACTGACACTGAATATTTAGTAGTGTCTCTGTCTAAACCAGCTATGAATCCCTTATGAGGAGACTTTCCATATTTGAAACCTTAGGAACAGGCTTGTAATGTTTCGCTGCTGTCCAACAAAGGAAATAGGTATTTTAAAGATGAAATCTCAGTTTTATTTTTCAGCATTCCTACACTGTAGTTTATGAAAATCTGTAACAGCACATCAGAAAAATTATTCTGATGCATGGGGATATGGCTAAGTGAGCACAGGTAAAATTGATAAGAAAACACCATGGCAATATTCAGCTCTTGACCAGCAGCCAGTTAGGGAGCAAGGGAAGCCTGAAAAGAACAGAGCGCCTGTCCATTTACTTGCTATCTTCTAGGAGAATCTCGTCCTTTATACCTTCTGAAACTTCTTCAAGACAGCTGCAGATATTGCAAGCAGCCCTCACCAGGTTGTACCTCTGTGAGCAGCAGTTGTCTGTTCTCTGTTGGGAGCTTGTTCACATGCCCAGCACAGCAGTTTGCTGCACTGAGTGCTCCAAGGCTGCTGTGAAAGCCCTACTCTTCTTCCTCCCAGCGTGGGTAGAAGAGTGGAGCAGTGGAAGCTGGTGAATCTGCTGCTCAACGTGGTAGAGTCCCATGGACTGCCACACCTCCTCGTGCTGTCTTTCCCTTTTGAGGTGTTCAGGATGTTTGTCTTGCAGTGACTTGGTCTTGGGTCTGCCCAGGGGAGTTAGCTCCCAACGGTATAATGCTGACAGCTGGAATCAAAGTGCTCAAAACATGTTCTCCGGGTAACCACAAAAATATAACTTTGTAAGTTTGGTACTTTGGGAATGTGTTCTCAGCTAGAGAAGGTAGAGCAAGGGTTAGCCAACAGTGTGAGGATACAAAGGGCTGTGGCAGAAGTCGGGCTTAGCCTCCTGGGAAAATAAGGTGTGAAATACCAAATGTGGTGCGGTAAACACCATCCAGCTTCCAGAGTGAAGACAAGAGACCTTGCAGAAGACCCAGAAGATGAACAGAGAACCATGGGAGGACTGTGTGTGGAGCAGCCATACTACCACAGTACAAACTGGTCATGTAAAAATGCAAGCAGCAGTGGACACAAATACATAACTGGAACTAGAGCAAAACACAGAAGTCCAGACTGTCATCACCTCAGGAAAGCAGCACAGAAGCTTTCAGTGTGGATGAAAGAGTGACAGCAGGCTTGGACCAGTAGCATCAGTATATGCTATCACATATATCAGTATATGCTATCACATATATCAGTATATGCTATCACATATACTTTCCTTTGGGTTTGGGGTTTTTGAGTTTTTCTCCTCATTGAAAATGGATGAAATTTCACTTATATTTTTATTTTAGATTATATGTGGGGTTTTTTTAAGATGAGGCAACTAAAGCTCTTCCCTGTTAAGCATCGCTTTCCTTTGAAACTGTGTTTTAAAGCACCGTTTGTGGGGGTAGGAGTGTGTTCATAGCAGTTTTTTTTAGCAAGAGTTGGATCCTTTTTGGTGGATCTTTAAGTGGACTTATTTTCTGATTATCAGACTGGTAAACATATTGAGATTTGAGGATCTAAGATTTCTGAATCAAAATTAAATACTATTGAACAATATGTTATTAATGATTCTGTTTCTTTAGTACTCCCAACCTTACTTTTCAAACGAACTGGTAAAAATTACTCTAAATTGAAAATTTACTGCTTTAATATATTTCAGAATTCAATGACAGCTAATGAATGATTATGCAGGCATTTCAATTTATATAGTCAGCTAATCATGTAATATTTGCCTGCTATATAAACATTTTCCTAACAGAATTCAAAAACTTCAAATCACAGCAGACAAACACTTTTTTTTTTCTTATTTCTGGAGTTGCTTATGGACATTCACTACAGTGCGTGTAGTGAATTTGAAACTGTGACCAAGTATCAAAAATTGCTACAAAGATATAAAATATGTTCAGTGTCGGAATGTAAGAGGGTTTTGTTTGGGGTGGGACTGTCCTGAGACACTGCTTTATGACCATTTCCTTTGGCATCATGCTGTTACTGGGTCGTTTAGCAATGTGTTGTGAAGGCTCTGCCACAATGTCCTTGGTTCTCCTTTAATGTGCCCTCAGGCACACCTAAAATGGCTTTACTTAGAGTTTAGTGCCATCTTCACAGTTGTTCAGGATGAATAGAAAGGAGGGATGAGTTAGGTCTCTGATAGCTAGGTAATAGCCAGAAAGCTCTCTTGAACATTCTGTTCATGCCTAGTTTCTGTAACAGCCTTGTGAGGAAAATATTTCTCTACTCTCCATAGCTCTCAGAGCATGGCTTCTATGTTTCTAAAACATTGGTGCAAGAACTGGTGTGTATCCTTGAGGTCCATTTGCCTCGCGTGCTGAAGGAACAGGCGTGAGCGAGAGGAGACCGCCAGGCACAGCCATGTGTGTGTTGCTGATGTTCTGAGAAGTGAAGGGATCACCTGGGACTGGTAATCTCCAGCTGTAACAACTGTTGCCTCCAGCGAAACTTAGTCCCATTTCCAGGGGTGTGTGCTATTTCCACTGTTCATCTGTTTCTGACTAGAGCACTGGAAAAACTCTACCAATAATACCATCCAGATGTCTGAAAATTTAATTTTTTTTGTGGCCATTTTTATAAGCACCAGCTATTTACATCTCTTTCCTAGTTCCAATATGCTTAAATCTTGTATTGCCCATTACTGGATAATGTTGAACATTGAAGCAAGGCTGGCATTCTGAGTGCAAAGACTCATTTTACTCTGGCATATACACCAGAACATTGTGTTTGCATTTGGGGTTGCTGAGTAGGATGCACATGTGTGGGACAAACTGAAGAATAATGAACAAAATATCTTTATTAGAGAGAAAATATTCAGAATTTTCTGCCAGTGAATACCTCATGGTGGGAAAGAAAATAAATTATCTTTCAGAACTGGAGCATTTAGTTGCCTTCTGTTACATATCTGCTTATCAGGTTTTGTTAAAATTGTTTTCAACGTCTTAGTTACTTCACCAAGAACTACTGTTAAAGTTTGCACTGCTTCGAAAGTACCACTCAGTTTCAGTTAGAACAGTTCTTTGTTGTGAAAGTGAGTAGTTTTATCCATCTCTTGCACACCTAGGGGAGCTCTTTACTAAGTTTCATCATATCACCCACTCCAAGACTGAATCTAGCTCCTGCAGGATGCTCTCAACCGCAGCAATAAAGTTTTGGGGGTGGGTAGAAGGAATCTTCATCTCAGGAAGCCACCAACAGGGAACGTGGCTAGAAAATGAGTCTCTAGCATGTCAATCTTTGCTTTCTCTTTGTGGCCGAGTCAGCCATGGCTTTTCATGATGCATTAACAAGCTCCTGGTCAGGAATCATCTTTTAATGTAGGAATTTTGCCTGACAGTTTGTTCTTTTGTATGATAAAATTTCTCCAGAACCTATAGCAAGCTGCTTGCCAGTCCTCAGGAGTCTACTCCAGTGAACAAGATTTATCCTGCACTGTTATCTTCATGTTAGCAACCATGGCCTGTGTTCTGAAAAGGAAGCGTGAGCTGTCACCAGTTCACATTTATAGTTGCTGTTTCTGAAATATATTTTCTTCTCTCTATTTTAATTCTCCAAGATTTTCTGAAGCAAGAATCCCTCAGACTACAAGAACCATTAAACTTCTGAAAAAATGCAAAGGAGTGCTGAGTGGAATAACAAAAATATATTTGTGTCCTCCTCACACCTGTTTATGCTGACAGGCTGAGTGAAAGTTCCTCTTCTTGCTTTAAAAATACTTGATTATTATGAATGGTTGTAGATGTTAACTATGTTAACTATGAACTTCAACTAACAATACTTACGAATACTATACAGGGACTGCCAACTACTATTTTGTTATGTAGACCTTATTTCTTGAAGTTATTGGTATTACTCCATGCCAGTGTGTCTGCATGTTTGTATGTGATGGAAGGGAAGCAATGCTGCTGGGTGGCTGAAAAAAGTGTATCTTTTCATGTAATTGAAGAGCTTATCTTCTTCTCTCCTCTGTTGCAGTTTTACATCCTTGGGAGCCCCTCTGTTTCTTGAAGATGAAGAAAATGATTGCATGTTTGTTTCTGCTATTTGCACATACTCTGCTTTCCACTGTCATGGCAAAAGATCTCCCCGCAAGACATTTCACCCGAAGAAGGGATGTTAACACACAATCTCTACTAGGTAAGTTACACACAAAATACCCGAAAACACCGCTACCAAAAGCTATCTCAAATACAAATGATAAAAGACCTAAGCAGCTGGCCAAACCTTGGCTGAATTAGTTTATAATAAAAAGGAGATTTTCATTTGCCAGCAGGAATGTGATAAAGTTTGTTGACCAGGTGGCAGCTGTTGAAAGAAGGTGTTTACTTTTGGGGTACTAGATTTACTTTATGGAAGAGGTATAAAATAAATATTTGCTACAGGACTGTTGGCTTGAAAAAAAGAAACAACTTTATTTTCAGTGCTTAGAGAAAACACATACTGGTCCATGGAGGCTCTGTCAAATGTGCCTTTTACCATGCTGGAAAGCTTTAGCTGACTATGTGTATGTAATGTGCATAAAGATGATTGAATGGAAATCTGTGGCTATTGGCTAATGACATGAGGCTTGTCATTACATTACTTGATGCTAATCCCTTCATTTTGTCAGATTTATTTATAATGAGTATCTTATTTTAGAGTGAGTAATTTTTTATAATGAGCTAATTTTTTCCTCTTTTGCCAAAAATCTGAGGACAGGGTGTATCAGTTTCAGCTTGTGGCTGTCATATTTTAAAACATAAGATTCATCTATCTCTTGTTGGTCATCACCTGTGCATCATCAAGCAGTCTGCTGGTCAAGTTTTTCATCTCCTAACAGTTTGTGACTAAGAATAACTGTCTTTTGCTAATTGTTTATAGTAATTGTCAGATTATGAAAACACAGCATGGATGGGGTTTGGACACAGCCTATCATTAGGGATTAATGGTTCACATCAATAGTAGATCTTATCAGATACCTCTCTCCGGCCACTAGGAGATGGTAAGTGGGCTGCCTCTCCATAAAGGTTGCCTAACTTAAGGGAACATGAGGAATGTGAAATGTCCTGCAGAAGATATATTGGGAAGAAAGAAGAAGAAAGAAATCCAGAACATGGGAGAATGGGTGACAGAGAGAAAAGCACCAAGTTTTATCAGTGAAACTCTTCTCTAAACAAAATGTAATCCTTGAAATGAGGTAAAATTCCATAAAGTACCATTCACAATCTGTTAACTTAAAAACATTGGTTTTCAATTCCTATAGGTTAAATTTAAAACAAATGACAATAGGTTTCCGTTTCTTATTCATCTTCCTCAAAACTAATAGATGCAGTCTTGAAACACTTGGGGTTCTGCCACTGAAGGCTGAAAACCATAGCTCTGGAAATCTAATTCACCAAAACACCATGGATATAGAACAACAAAGAGAAATACCCACAGTCACACCTTGCTTAACAAGAATCTCAAACTTTCTAAAACCCTAAATTCTAAAACGTGATTATATAGCAACTCTTCCTGAATATTTTAGGATTCCTGGCAAATACCCTAAGTGAGCTTGTTACTTTAAGAAATAAACTGCCTGTCTCTCCAGAAAATGAGTGCAAAGGCAAGGTGTTATGTGGAGAAACTGAAACTGTCACATTTCTCAGCTTGCCATTTTCCCTGTGATTTTTTTAAACTCCTTTTGTAGCCACTTTTTCGTATTTTAAATAGTGGAAAATATATGAAAGGGATTAGCACTCAGTATAAATCAAAATGTGTAGATTAAATTATTTATTTCTTCTTTCAAAATCTGAGAGATTTCTGATCCCTGCATTTGGAAACCTCTGGATCCCTACTCAGTTTGGCATGTGCGGGATGCAAACAGTTCTGGCTAAAAGAACCTTTTCAAGACATTAAATGATGCAAGAAACTTGGGATGTTCTCTGATCCAGCCCGTAAGAGTACGTGGCAGTTTGGAGTCAGACCCTTGGGCCTTGCATTCTGTTTCAATAAATGAGGCTGCCTGCTTTAGATTCAGCAATGTGTAGGAACAGTGGCATGGTAAAAACATGCGTCTCTGTAAAGAACAGGATGTGTAAAATGCCACTCTGCTAGAAAGCTGTAGTGTTCCTTAAATGGCATGAGAAAGAACAGGGCCAAAACATGATCTCAGTGACATCAAGTCAATAGACTTAATAAAATCACTCCAGAATTCCAGCAATTTTAACAGGGATTAGAAGCTGTCACATTCTATATAATATGAATATTATAAGTAGTAGTGGTGATGACAATTGCTGCTGTTGTGAAAAGACTTGCTTGGCAGGCAAAAGGGAGCAAAATAGCTGCAAAGAACCAACAGGTACCTGGAAAAGTAATAAAAGTTAAGGTTGGGGGTTGGATATTTTGGGTGTGGAAGTCTCTTTTTTAGGGTTAAAATGAACGTTTATGCTATAAGAATAGTAGTATTAAACTAATTTTATTCCTCTTTTCTTCATTTCACCGATTTTTAAAACAGAAGGGTACTACTGCAATAAGTATTTGCTGGTAAAATACTAGTAGTGTCCATGTACAGCAGTAAAAGTCATTGCTCTTGGAAACTGACAAGTTAAATGAGTAAAATGGAATGGATGAAAAATCCTGTGGGATTGTCCATATAGAGAGACAAGTACTCTGAAATCCAGCTTTAGGAGGATTTAGTTTTTCATCAGCTGTGCACTAATACTTCATAGATTTCGTAATAGCCTTGTTAGGTCTAATTGCCTGTACATTTGATGTTGTGGGGTTTTTTACTGAAGCGGATTGGGACTTAGGCCCTACTGCATCTTAATCATTTATTATAAAACAAAGCAAAGCAAAATTTCCACATTGTAAAAAAACCCACAAGTTTTTGTGTTTGTTTTTTTTCTTGAACTCAGTTCTCGTAAACTGGGCATGTATTTCATTTCACGTGGGCATACTTCTTTGGAAAGATCTGAGGTGAATGCATGGAAATAACTTAATAAGCTCTAGAATACTATCCTAAGCAGTAACATTCTTTCTGTTCCTTAGGAATATAAAACGTGCATCTACATGATTTTGAAAATACCTATGTAAGGAGAAAAGCTAATTTAGGGGGCATTCCTTTAGATATTACATAATACCAGAAGAAACTACAAAAAATGAACTGATACTTCACAAAATTAAAACAGAGGGGAAAGGAGGCCAAGAAGGAAATGTACTTGGCTCCTGTTCAGTGGAAGCTGCTGCTAAATGCAGATGCCCCTGTCTGGGTTAAATTATATTTTGCAACAAAATATACAATGACTTATCTCTTAGTTGTATGATTCCACTAATAATATGATGGGAAGTAATATGAACCACATGGAGCACTCCCTAAATTTATGAATCACTCACTACAGCCTATTAAAATTAATCCAAACATTCTTATATCCAACCCAATTCTTAAAATTGAGTGTATGTAACTTTAGGGCTTAAGGCATTGTCAGGTTAAACATTCTGAGTTATTTTAACAGCAAATCAGAGGGGAAAATATGTGACAAAAGTGAGTCCAACCCACGATGCTTCTGTGGAATGCAGATAAGATTCCTGTTTAGTTTTGGTTTAATTTATTGTATATTTATACAGTAAGAGCTGGCCAGAGATTTCTAAATTCTGCTAAAGTGGACTGTTGAGCCAACGTGGGATAACTGCTGTAAGAAACTCATTCACAGCCTCAATATACGTGTGTATGTGTTATTTCTTCACATAAATGCAACCCTGCCAAGTTTTATGTCCTCACATAATCGTGTGAGAAAGTAAAATCATTGTAACTAAAGTCGGTATTGCAACTGAAGAACTGTGTCACAGTAACTACATCACATCATGCGTTTGACGTGCTATGCTGGTATAGTACTGGGGGAGATGAAAACTCTTCCAGGTAGTAGACGGAGGCAGGAAGCAGTTGCAAATTGCGTCTTTTAAATTACCACRTAGTTAAAATATAAGCACAATCCTAACCAAACTTTTGTAAAGATACAAGGTAATCAAATACCTAGCAATTTATTTACCAATCAGCTCTCTAATCAAAACATGAAATTGCCATATAAATGGAAACACATTGTATTTGGAAAGAGAGCAAGCAAAACTTTTTACAGTCTGTGAAATCACCTGTTTCTTCCTTCTGAGGTGTGTAGGTATATACTGCAATCTTTGTGCCTTAAGGCAATATTAGCAATGGTGTGTTTTGCTTCCCAGTAGTGCTTGTGTCAATAGCTGAGAGGTCACCCATGAACTTTATGCTGACTCTCAAAACTTCAACTTTCATCTTAATCTCTTAGCTGTTGGCTCTCCCCCACAGTAGCTGCTTTTTCAGATTTCTGGGGTTTATGCACAGTAGGACACCCTCTCTCTGGGGCTATGAGGCTTCCTAGCCTGGTTTGTGCTGAGGCTGTGCCACCCTAGCCCCTAACAGAGGTCCTGGAGTCTGGAAGGGAGAGATCTGATCAGCAATCGTATTCCTGCCCAGTCAGTTGTTCCCTGCAGCAGCTGTTATCCCTTAAACAGACCCAGCTAATGAGCCATGAGGACTAGCTGGGACCATGACAGACCTCAGGGATTTATGTCCTAATCTGAGTATGCTCATCTGCAGCCAATTATCATGGAAATCAGAAAGTTTGGATTTTGGTCTGTGCTAGCAATTTTTAACCACAGAACAACACTATGCTTGCCAACTCTTGTATTTAGTATTCATTATTAATTTTAGTGTATCAAAATCACATTCACTTTTAAGCCACCTAAGGGGTATTTCTGTAATTTAAGTTATATAGAGTCTAATTGATTTCCAGCATCATAAGAAATTGTATTATATTTCTTTAATGTGTATTTCCTCTAACAAAGCCTTTTCCCTCTTTCCTCCTACCTCCCTTCTTTCTTTGTTTTCTTATTCTTTTAAATTCCCCCCCCCCTTTTTTTTTTTTCTCCTTTTCCTTTTTTTTGAGGTAATTTGTAATTTTTCCACAGGATGAAAGAATATCTGCTGTTACAGAAAAAACTGAGTAATGAACTAAACATCAAATGATCTTTGTATTTCTGAATTTGTTTGTTACAACCCCCACAAATTACTGTGAAATACCATTTCTGTTTGAAAAAGAGTTTGCCTTGACAATAATTCAGTGAGGAAAATCACTGTGAGTAAAAAAACTGTTGTTATGTGTATGTTCTCAAGGAGCTCAAAGCCTCCTCTGTATATTATGTCTTGAAGAAAGATCAGGCCAAAAGAAAGAACACTGATGTTCAGCAGTGTGCTGGTTTTGACTTCATTGTGAGCACTTAAGGTTCTTAATTAAAAAAACACATATGTGCAAAAGTAATTTGGAAATCATGGAAACAGCATTTGCATGACTTAAGGAACATCTCATTTTATAGGCATGAGTGGTTAATCAGATTCTACTGTGAATGAAGGCAACATGCCTTTAAATTGCTTTGGAAGCTTGAAGACACCATTTTATTTAAGTACTACTGAAGTGGTAGAACAACTTGTTTGCCAGTGGGCATAATGTCCCAGATGTTTTGGGAGACAGGGGAAAATGGCATACAGCACTATCCCATCATGCTGTTTCTGAATTTGTTCTGGAGAAGAATCTAATACTTAGACCGTTACCAATGGATAGAAATACGTGGTCTCAGGTCAGCTGATCAATGAGTAATGTTAAGGTTGCTAACAGCTTTCCCCGTAAACAAAGACATGGGTGACTTGGAAAAAAAGTACGGATAGGAGTTTTTTAAATGTTAAGCTAATGTCCTGAAAGGAGGACAGCACAAACTCAATAAGGTCACATTTTTTCTCTAAATTTTCTATGCTGCTACTAACAAATGTTTACTTTCTGTATCTGTTCCTTCTCTAATAATTTCCGTGTCCTTCCAACAGCACCCCAAGTAGCTCAGGCAAGATAGGAGTCTCAGATCTTCAAAGAGACAGATACTTGCTCTGACTCAGAATCAGAGCAAGTCAGAGTAAGTGCTTCTAGGCTGCCTGTGGGAACTGGATGCAAAGTAACTGTGTGTACCACGAGGTTTCTCCATCGTGGCTCAGAAAATAAATTCCTCCTCTCTCATGGGTGTAAGCTATCCTTAGCTGAGAGCACATAACATTTGTTTCTGTCAGGAAGTGGTGGGTAGATGTTGATATTGCCATATGCATGGGGATATCAGGATGCTTTAACCCTCTGTCCAGGTGTTCCACTGCCTGCAAGGAGGAAGACAATCTGCTCCATGGTCCTCCTGACCAAACCTGAGAACAGGTTTGACTTCTGTCAGGAAACCCAAGAGTTGCCATCTCAAAACAGCGGAAATATTCAGAAAGAACTAAGAAACTTAAGACTGTCCCTACACCATACTTTGACTTCATGCCAGAGACAGCGCCACTGTTGGTAAAGAAATGGAGAAATACTAGGAGTCAGTTTTGGGACTCCGGATTTAGAGAGGCTTAATGTTAATAATGACCTGGTTATTTTGAAAGGCATAACAGGGAAGGAATAGGAATAGGAATAGAAATAGTGAGGTGAAATGAGAACAAAGTAATGGACCCTCCTGCAGTGACTAATAATGAAGTATTTGCATGTAGAAGGAAATGGAAATCTCTGGACAAGAGCCTCCTGCTGTACAGTTCTCCCAGAAATTTTGGAAGTTCAGAAAAGATTTTGTCAGAGGCAATAAAGAAATGTCTGGAGGCTGTGTTCCATTTAGAGATTGTTCCCAGATGAAGAATTTTGCAAGGAAAAATGGGTGAGCTGCCAAACTCATAATGAATGTTTGGGTTAGGGCCATAGGCATGCGTGTTTGGGGAAAGACTCAGAGCAAGGATGGGGCCAGAAAGTACAGGGGCAGGTCTTGGATCCGGGGCCTATCCCAGACACAGGAAGAGGTGGAGTTACCTGCAGAACCAAGTGCAGCACATATGTGTGCTAGGACAGGGGTATTGAACAGTTTCTAATGTTTGCTTCAGGAATTAGGTATGACTATATCTGAAATGTACCGTACCATACGTTATCCTCCTTTGAATTAAAATGAGAAAAAAACCAAAAGTAGTGGAAGCTAACTTGCTCAAAATGTCTCACTAGAGATAAGAAATGCTTGGAATTACTGCTCTTCTTCATTTATTCTTTGCATCAATCACAAAATGTGTTTCCCAAAGCATTTTGCACTTGGTATGTTTATGACTGGATTGGAAATTTGGCTATTCTTTACTTGTACAATTGTTTGACAAGGAGATTAAACCTTCTTGATGAGCTAAGAAATCCTTTGGCAATATCTGAGAACCTGTCAAACTCAATCTTTCTGGCTGGATATCTAGCTAGGAAAAACCAGAAGTCTGGACTTCAAGAAAAAAATATTTGACACCCAGCAAGTTCATACATCTTGAAACAAATTTGGTAGGAGTTATACAGAGATTTATAAGGAAGAAGTTGTAAAAAGAAGACAGGCAAGTAATATTGAGGGCTAGAGGGAAAATGAAAAAATGAAATAGCAAAGAAAGAAGATAAATTTAGGAAGAGGTTGTGTAACATACTTACTGGAAGAATAGTTTTCTCCCCTTTTGTTTAATTTTGAATGAAGACTTGTTCTGTTACTCAAAGATAAAATCTAAATATAAACTTGGTGTTACTGCTGGCAGTGTCACAAGACGTAATCTTTGCATATGCATTACTGGAGAGTGAGTTAACAAACACGAAATATTAAAATTACCATTAAATCCTGCTCAGGTAATGATTTTTCTATGATCTCATTTTTTCTTAATTGATTTAATTCTTCCTTTTTGCTTAAATTGATTTACTCTATAACAAACATCTTCATGGAGCTAATACTTACTTGTTATAAATTACATTTTCAATGTCTAAACTTTGGTGTAGTGTTTACCAAATTGAGCTAACTTCCTTTTGCTTTGCATAGAACAATAGCCTTCTTTAACATTTATCCATTCTCATGTATTAGAATAAAGACCTACATAATCAAATAAGTAATTTCCGGATTAAAAAAAAAAAGTATTAAGGAGTCATAAAGATGCAGGACAAAACCAGAAAAAAACTTATTTTTAAACAAGCAGTTTTTTCAAGAGAGCCAACTTGCAAGTCTTTTGAAAAATCACCATCTAAAACTTGTGTCCTTTGAATGTGTTCAGTTTGAATATCCCCAAATGGAAATGTTTGAGGAAATTAAACAGTGTTGGGAACATTCTTGGGTATTGGAACTCCACCATTGTTGTTGTTGTTAAATGGCTGGAGCTGTCCCTCGCCCACAGTGACTA